>VMDO01002943.1:64271-154721 GCA_007922755.1 Pedetes capensis | reverse complement strand
ATGAAGATCAAAGATCATAGCCTTCAATATGGGTTACGACTAAACATTAACAAAACAAAAATCCTTACCACTGGGTCAGCACGCAACTTCACATTAAATGGAGAAAAGATTGAGGTTGTCCAAGATTTTGCTTTGCTTGGCTCTATAATCAACACCTGTGGAAGCAGTGGTCAAGAAATCAAAAGACGCATTACTCTGGGAGAAGCTGTGGCAAAAGATCTCTTTAGAGTATTAAGAAGTAACAAGGTCACATTAAAAACAAAGGTGCATGACTCATGCCATAGTATTTTCAGTCACATCATATGTTGTGAAAGCTGGACATTGAACAAAGGAGACAGGAAAAGAATTGATGCTTTTGAATTATGATGCTGGAGATGACTATTGAATATACCATGGACTGCCAAAAGAACCAACAGATCTGTCCTAGAAGAAGTACAACCAGAGTGCTCCTTGGAAGCAAAAATGGCCAGACTGCGTCTTACATATTTCGGACACGTAGTCAGGAGAGAACAATCCCTGGAGAAGGACATCTTGTTTGGAAGAGTGGCAGGTCAACGCAAAAGAGGAAAACCCTCCACCAGATGGATTGACTCAGTGTCTGCAACAATGGGCTTAAACATAAATAAGATTGTTTGCCTGGCACAGAATCGGCAAGTGTTTTGATCTGCTGTACATAGGGTCGCTATGAGTCGGACTCGACTCGACGGCACCTAACAACAACAACAACAATATCTGGGTCATTTGCTCCCATTGAATCCTATGGGGCAAGATAGCAACGGGTCACCTTTGCCACACATCCGGATATCTCACTCTTCCCCCCTCCCATTGAGTGTACCAAGATGACACCCAAGGTATGGTAGCATCTAAAGCCCCCCTGGTGCCCGATTGGTCATTTCTTATCCAACCCTGTTCACCTGATTGGCTGGCTATCAGGCCATATAAACTCCAGAGCTCAGAGTTCAGCAGCCATTCTGAACCCCATCCAAGAGAAGTTCACTGGGTCCTTGCAGTTCCTTAAGGGCCCAAGGCCCATTTACTCATCTTGCCTACCCTAGCCTTCAGCCTTCTTCCAACCTGCCTTCATCATATTTCAATCCACCTGCCACCTCTATCCAGACCCCAACCACTACAATGCCGGATATCCTACACAGACCAACAGCTTCAAGAGCCAAGACTCTAAGGGGCAAGCCTCTGAAAGTCAAGCCCAGGGCCCCCCCGAAGTGGCAAAGTCCGTGAGTCGGAAGAGCAACAACACCCTGGAGTCTCTGCCCCAGTGGCAGAGACAGCAGCTGAGCACTTCCCTTCTCCAACTCCCCTGTCCCCTCTCCCTAATCCTCTATCCCTTTCCCCTCCTTTGTGAATAAACTCCTGTCCTTTTATCCTGTGCATGACACTCTATTCACTCTATTCTCCGGCCTCCCCACTGGGTGCAGTGTCAGGGCACCCACCTCTCCTTCCACCCATAATGCAGAGAGAGAGAAACCCCAGAAAGAACCAGACAGAAAGGACTAAGGAACGGTGGACCTTTATTCCTTGTAGTTTTTATAGAAGGGGGAAAAAATTGTACTCCTCCCAGGGTGGTGTGGGTCTTAGAGCAAAAGCATCAATTCTGCCCTTTTAGGCTAACCAAAGATGAAATATTTATCCCTCTTATTATTTGTGTTAACTGTGTAGTCAGCTAATTGCTGCTATGGGTGGCCTAGGACTCAGTATGTACCTGAGATAGGAAAGAATAACAACTAACTGCATTGTCATCAGTTTACCTTTTAACTTTGTGACCAGGAAGGAATAACTAAAAGCGTTTACATAGAGTGATCAGAAAAACACAGTGAATGCTACTACAGAGTGCCATCAGATGGAAATGCACAGTTCTTTAAAATGGGAAGCAGCACATCAAAATTTATTAACAGTGCATGACAAGTTTTTTTTCCAGTAACCTTATTTTACTGGTAATTTTTAATGTACAACTTAATGGGTTTATTATGACATTTCCAAACATGCATTTCATTGTGCATTGCTCATGTTCACTTCCCTCTTACCCTCTCATGACCCTTCTCCCTAAACCCTTCACTCCTCACCAATTGTCCTTCTATTTGAATGCCTTTGTTGTGAGTATATCCTATATATGTACTTCCCAATTTTTCCAAAAAAGCAACATATATGATATTTCCTTTCTCTGCTCCCATTACCCTTTGTTCTTGTCCCTCCCCATGTTCTTTAATCCATTATTTTCCCTACATAGGCCACTTCTACTTCCATGAACTATATATTTTAATAATGAATATATAGTGAAGTCTAACATCCACATGGGAGAAGGACCTGGCAACCCCCTCCCAAAAAATCATCTGCCATTGAAAACCCTGGGAATGGCAGGGAAGCACTAACAATAGTGCTTTGCCTGTTGTACATAGGGTCACTATGAGTTGGATACTGACTCCGTGGCACCTCACAAGAACAGCATCCACATTTGAGAGAAAACATGATGTTTGTCTTTCTGGGCCTGGCGCATTTTACTTAAAATGATAATCTCTATTTCCATCCACTTGCCAGCAAATGCCATAATTTTGTCATTCTTTGTGGCTGAATTAAACTCCATTATATAATATATATATATATAAAATATATTATATAATATATATATTATATATAAAAAATATATATATTATATATTATATAATATATATATTATATATAAAAAATATATATATATTATATATATTTCACAATTTCCTTATTTACTCATCTATTGATGGATACCTACATTAATTCCGTATCTTGGCTATTGGGAATAATGCCACAATAAACATGGGTGAGCAGGTATTTCTGTGGTATATTGACTTAAATCCTTCAGATATATACCCAGGAGTGGTATAGCCAGGTTAATGGTAGTTCTATTTTTAGTTTTTTGAGGAACGTCCATACTGATTTCCATGGTGGCTACACCAACCTGCATTCCCACCAGTAGGGTTGCTTTCTCCCCACCTGATTCCAGCATTTGTTGTTTGTTTTATCAATGCTAGCCATTCAGACTGGGGTGAGATGGTATCTCAATGTAGTTTTAATTTGCATGTTCCTGATTGCTAAGGATGTTGAACATTTTTCATATGATTTTTGGTCATTTGTGTTTTTTCTTTTGAGAATCTCTGTTCAGTTCTTTTGCCGGTTTGTGATTGAATATTTTGGTTTTGTGGTGTTTAGTTTTTTGAGCTTTCAATATATTCTAGGTATTAAGATATTAATCCCCTGTCTGATGGATAACTGGCAAAGATTTTCTCTCATTCTGTAGGCTGCCTCTTCATTCTTATAATTGTGCCCTTTGTTATGCAAAAGCTTTCTAATTTCATGCAATCCCATTTGTCAATGCTTGTTATTGTTTCCTGTAGTTGGGGGGTCCTATTCAGAAAGTCCTTGCCTATGCCTATGTCATGATGTGTTTTCCCTATGTTTTCCTCTAGAAGTTCAAAGTTTCAGGTTTTACATTAAGGTCTTTGATCCATTTTGAACTAATTTTTGTACAAGGTGAAAGAGAGGGATCCATTTTTAGTCCTCTACATGAGATATTCAGTTCTAACATGATTTATTAAAGAAGATGTCTTTTCTTCAACTTATATTTAAGGTACCCTTGTCAAATATCAGGTGGCTATAGTTGCATGGGTTTATTTCTTGATCTTCTCTTCTGTTCCATTGGTCTACATGTCTGTTTTTGTGCCAATACCATGCAGTTGCTGTTACTATAGCTTTGTAGTATAATTTGAATTCAGAAATTGTGATGCCCCTGCATTATTTCTTCTACCCAGGATCATTTTAGTGATTCAGGGCCTTCTGTGCTTCCATATGAATTTTTGGATTGTTTTCTCTATTTCTACAAAGAATGTCATTGGGATTTTGATGGAGATTGCATTAAATCTGTAGATTTCAACCTTGTCTTCATCTCTTTACTATTCATAGGGTTTTCAATGGCTAGTTGTTTCAGAATGGTTCACAGGTGCCTCCTCCCTAGTCTGTCTTAGTCTGGAAGCTCAGCTGAAACCTGTTCACCATGGGTAACCCTGCTGGTATCTGAGATACCAGTGGCATAGCTTTCAGCCTCATCACAACACACAAGCCCCCACACTGTGCAAAGAGCTGGAGGCAGAAAACCAAAAAGGAAGAACACACTCTGTGTTTCTCAAGCTTAAGGAAGTGCAGAAAAAATTCAAACCTCGAGTGGCAGTAGTGAAAGACTCTACAGGGAAAATATTAAATGATACAGGAAACATCAAAAGAAGATGGAAGGAATACACAGAGTCATACAAAAAAGAATTAGTAGATGACCAACCATTCCAAGAGGTTGCATATGAAGAGGAACCAATGGTATTGAAGGACGAAGTGGAAACCGCCTTGAAAGAACTGGCAAAACACAAGGCTCCAGGAATTGATGGGATACCAAAAGAGATGCCTCAACAAACAGATGCAACACTGGAGGTGTTAACATGTTTATGCCAACAGATTTGGAAAACAGCTACTTAGCCAACTGACTGGAAGAGATCCATATTTGTGCCTATTCCCAAAAAAGGGGATCCGACTGAATGTGCAAACTATCGGACAATATCATTAATATCACACACAAGCAAAATTTTACTAAAGATCATTCAAAAGCAACTGCAGCAGTATACAGACAGGAAATTACCAGAAAATCAAGCTGATTCAGAAGAGGGCAGGGAACCAGGGACATCATTGCTGATGTCAGGTGGGTATTAGCTGAAAGTAGAGAATATCAGAAAGATGTCTATCTATGTTTTATTGCCTACGCAAAGGCATTTGACTGTGTGGATCATAATAAATTATGGATAACACTTCAGAAAATGGGAATTCCAGAACATTTAAATGTATTCATGAGGAATCTGTATGTGAACCAGGAGGCAGTTGGTCGAATAGAACAAGGAAACACTGATTAGTTTAAAGTTGAGAAATGTGTACATGAGAGCTGTATAGTTTCACCCTATCTCTTCAATTTATATGCTGAGCAAATAATCCGAGAAGCTGGACTTTATGAAGAAGAACATGGCATCAGGATTGGAGGAAGACTCATTAACAACCTACATTATGCAGATGACACAACTCTGCTTGCTGAAAGTGAAGAGGATTTAAAACACTTACTGATGAAGATCAAAGATCATAGCCTTCAGTAAGGGTTTCAATTAAATATCAACAAAACAAAAATCCTTATGACTGGGTCAATACGTAACTTCACAATAAATGGAGGAAGGATTGAGGTTGTCCAAGATTTTGCTTAAAAAAAGATCTCTTTAGAGTATTGAAAAGTAAAGCAGTAACATTGAAGACGAAGGTGCGTCTGACTCATGCCATGGTATTTTCAGTTGCATCATATTGTGAAAGCTGGACATTGAACAAGGGAGACAGGAAAAGAATTGATGCTTTTGAATTATGGTGCTGGAGATGACTATTGAATATACCATGGACTGCCAAAAGAACCAACAGATCTGTCCTAGAAGAAGTGCAACCAGAATGCTCCTTGGAAGCAAGGATGACTAGACTGTATCTTACATATTTTGGACATGTAGTCAGGAGAGATCAATCCCTGGAGAGAGACATCATGTTTGGGAGAGTGGCAGTCAACACAAAAGAGGAAAACCCTCCACCAGATGGATTGACACAGTGTCTGCAACAATGGACTTAAACATAAATAAGATTGTGTGCCTGGCATAAAATTGGGGAGTGTTTCGATCTGTTGTACATAGGGTCGGACTCAACAGCACCTAACAACAACAACAACAACTTCATCTCTTATAGTCTATCTTCTGCTTCATCTATTCTACTGGTGATGATTTCCACTGTGTTATTTGGTTTATTGAGTTCTTTCTTTCCAATATTGCTGGGTTTTTTGTTTTTTTTTCCAAAATCTCGATTTTCTTGCTGAATTTCTCATCCATTTGCTGACTTTTATTCTACATTGGTGACTTTCTGACCTAGGTCCTGATTTCCTTAATTCATTCATTATGTCCTCTTTGAAGCCATTGATCATTTTTATAAGCAGACTTTTAAATCCTTTGACATTTCAACTATTTCACCTCTGTGTAATTAGGGGGTCTTCTTAGTGAGCAGCGTTCTCTTGAGATCACAATCTCCAGGACCACTCCCAGAGAGGAAGATAAAACATTTGACAGGCACAACACCTGGCCAAACCTGGTATAAAAATACACTTAAAGTCTCTTAAAGCCAACTGCTATACCACCAGCACCCATAGAACAAAGAATGGTAGTAATAATAGAGAGTAAGCTATGAAGTTACAAAATATTTTGGATGAAGGTATAAGTAGTATTTTCCTGAAGTAAGTAAGAATGGGTGGCTGAGAAAGAAGAGACAGAAGAATGTCAAGGGTGAAGCAAAAGGAAGGAAAAAGAAGATCTAGGAAGGAAAATAAATGTTAGGAAGAGAAAGGGAAAGGAGACAAAGATTAAAAATGATTTCCCAATAAAGAAAAAGATATGTAAACAGAAGTAGGTAAATATAAGCAAAGCAACAAGTAGTAATCCTAAAAGATTTAAACTACAGTAAATAGAAAAAGAGGTAGAAATGATCTAAAAAACTAAGAAAGAAAAAAGGTAAAAATTACATTAAGAGAAAGAGAAATGAAGAAATGAGAATTAACAATTAAAAGAGGGAAGATAGAATAAAAAAAAGAAGAAACAGATACCAACTTGCTCCCCTGCAACTCCAGCATCTCTGCGAGCTGAGGCAGGAAGCTCATGAGCCTCAGGCCAGAGGCAGCCTGCACAATTCAATGTAATCCCATCTTCAAGCAAAAATAAGAGAGATAGCTGGGGGATACTACACTGTGACACAGCACTTAGCCCATGCAAAGCTTTGAGTTCAATCTCCAGAACACCAGGAAGAAAAAAAGAAGAAAAAGTACTTGAGGGGCTTCTTTCTGTGGCCTCTAGCTGGTGGTCAGCTGAGGATGGACTCTTTTTACCTGGCCAGGGCTCAGAGTTGATAGTCTGTTCCCCTCAGGAGATGGAGATGTCCCCTCTCCCCAGGGGCTGTGGCTTCCTTCTGAGCAACTTTCCCAAGCCTCTTCTTGCCTGAACTCTCAGCATGTCAGCATCCCGTCTCCTCCCTAACAGCAACTGCCTCCTACAGATGTGTAACACTCTAGGGCTGTTCAGGTAGACTGAAGGCTCTCCACGGGTGATAATTCTTTGTTTTCAGGCCTGCTAGGTAGCTCAGTCTTACACAACAGGTTCCTTCTCAAGATGGCCCTGAGACATGGAATGTGGGAAAGAGAGTTACTTCTTCAATGTTGAACCCCCAAGACAGGGAGACCCACTTTCTCACCAAGTCCCTGGATCAATTCAAGGGCTTCAAAGACTGTGGGCTTATCCTGAAAGACTGTCTGATGGCTAGGGTTGTTGGCCTCCCTCTTTGGATGAAGACTCTGTTTCCTCTTCCCCATGTGTTGGCGATGTGTCCTGCTCAATCTCTCTCACTTTTCAGCTCTGATCTTCAACCTGAAACCATCTCAAAATCTCCCCTGTGATTTCTGTGCTTCTACAGACATTCTTTCTTTGGAATAGAATCCATTCCTTTCTATTCTAACTCCTTTGTTTCACATCACAGAAAGGCTGCCTTTAATCCACTAACTTAAACCAGAAGTCTGATGACAAGTTTTAAATTGTTCAGTGCAGTCAATTGCATGAGAGCCACACTTGGGAGAACAGCCTAAGAAATGGCCAGTTTCAATTTCTAGAATTTACATAGAACTCAAGAAAGCAATTCCCAAGACAACAAATAATCCAATACACAAGTGGGTAAAGGGACTGAACACATAGTTCTCAAATAAAGAAGTTCATAAGGCCATGAAGCACATGAAAAAATGCTCAATATCCCTAGCCATTAGGGAAATGCAAACCAAAACAATTCTGAGATAGCACCTAACTCCAGTAAGAATGGCCAAGACCAACAAAACAAATAATAACAAATGCTAGCAAGGATATGGAGAAAAAGAAACCCTCTTGCACTGTTGATGGGACTGTAAATTGGTTCAACCACTTTGGAAAGCAATATGAAGATACCTCAGAAAACTGAAAATAGAACTGCCATACAACCCAGCTATACTATTACTGGGAATATACCCAAAGGGAGATGAGTGATCATACCACAGAAACACCTGCATCTTCGTGTTCAATGCAGCACTTTTCACAATAACAAGGATATGGAACCAACCAAGGTGCCCATCAACAGAAGAATGGGTTAAAAAAAAAAAACTATGGTACATATACACAGTGGAGTACTACTCAGCAATTAAAAATATGGCATAATGTCATTTGCAGCAAAATGGATAGAATTGGAGAACATCATCTTAAGTGAATGAACACAAGCTCAAAAAAAAAACTACCATATGTTCTCACTCATATGTGGGAGCTTAATCATACTTAAAAGAAGAAAACATCCTATACATAAATTGATATATAAAAATGCACAATTAAACTTAGCCTTGAAGAGACAATATAAGGAGTAGAAAGAAGGAGCGGGGGAACTAACAGAGGGAAACGAAGATTGGAGAAGATGGGATAGGGAGGAGGGTCAATGTGGAAGGATGAATGGGGTGAGGATGATCTCAATGTAAACAGCACAACTTCATGAGTACATTGGAAAAATAGGGGAATATAATGCAAATAAGCATTTGACTTTTACTACATAACAGCCATAAGGCTCCAGAAACTTTGTGGGTCGATGGAAGTGTTGCCAGGGAGAAAGTATTATTACCACCATCACCAGCTCAAACTAGGACATACTAAGGGACTTACAAGTGCAGAGAGAGAGAGAAAGGTGAGTGGTGAGAGGCAGAGCAGAAGGAAATTACTCTGGGGGAGTGTAGCCCATACCCAGGCCCCAGAGGCTGCCTTGTGAACATAAAGTGAAAGTAATCAGAAAGATTATGTGGTCTTTCCCAGCCACATTCTGTTGCTTGGGAACAGACATGAAATAAAAGAGTTCAGTTTGAACCATTGTTAGAAGTAACTGGAGGCAAAGCAAGACAAGCAAATAGATCATGGATGCATGGGGTAAATTGTGATTGATGATGGGATCTGCAGTGAGTAACAGGAAGGGAGCACAGGAGGGAAATGAAGAGCAGCAAAAAGGTAGTGGGGACATGAGAAAATGACCAGAGGTCCCCTGGGGTGAAGAGATTCTTAGTGGAGATTTTTAGCTGGTGACTGGCCTGAGGCAGAGGACCAAGTCATTCTAGGAGAATCAAAAGAATTTTAGCTAGAAAATAGTGGGAGGGGGAGGGAGCAGTGGGCAGGTAATGAGGAGTAGAAGAAGAAACAAGTATACATTACAATTGTATGAAAATGCCAAAATGAAATCCAATATATTGTACACTAATTAAACTTCTTAAAAACTAAAATTAAAAAAGAAGCTTAGCTAGCATTCACCTAAGTATCCTATGAGCCAGACTCTGAGAAAACTACACCTAAAATTTCCTGGTTTTTTATGTTCAATAAAATTTTATTTATGAACACTGACATTTGAATTTCATATACTTTTCTCATGCTACAATATATATTTTGTTCCAACCTTTTAAAATACCATTTCTTAGTCTTTTGATTTTCTTTCAACCTCTTTAAAACCATCCTCAGCCCACAGACTGTATAGAAACAGATGGCCACGGGCTGCCCACAGTTTTGCTGACTCTGTGCTACAGTTAAAAGATTTTTTTCTCCACTTATTCTTCAATATGTGGAACATGAATGTTACCTGAATAGGCCCCAGCAGTAAAACCACATCTATTTTATTTGTATTCATTCCCTGCACTCAAACACTCACCTACCACCTGTTCAGATTTGGGTACTGTGCCAGACCCTTCCTTGGGACACTGAAGGAAAATCAAAATGTGGCTCTTTCAAGTTCTCATATAATCTCAGCATCCAGACTCTATACTTCTCAGTACCAGAAAAGATATACTTTATATACTCCCAAGCAGAAAGTTCCATTAAATACCAGGCATGTTTTAAGAGATACTTATGTTAGATACTTGGGGTTGCTGTAATAAATCATCCCAAACTAGGGGGCTTAAAACAACAGAAATTAATTTTTTCACAATCCTAGAAGATACAATCTGCAGCCAAAACTTAAACAGGGTTGGTTCCTCCAGGAGGCTCAGGGAGAATGTTCTACAGCTCCCTCCTAGCTTCTTGGGCTGAGCAATTTCTAGAGACCTTTGGCTTACAGACACATTGCTTGCCTCTGCCTCAATTTGGTTACACCTAAAATTTTCTATTCATCCAAATTTTCAATCAAGTATAAGCAAAAGTTAAATATTGCTTTTTGTATATGTAAGAACTTAGAGAAGAAATCACACATATACTACAAATGAAAATAAGCTGGAATGGACTACAGAAAAATAAAATCTATATTCCCAAAGCAGTGCCAAAAAAGTGACATCACCACAGTATGACACAAATGAGTGAAGGAAGCTAAAAAATATTAAAAGAGAATCCATTATATTCAGATGCTTGGGAAATTTTTCCTTTTAATGGCAATATTCAAATGATACAGGATTATATTTCCTTGTTTCTTTGACTCTGAGCATCACATGACACCATGAATTCTGCAGTGAATTAATCCTTTCATCCTTTGTACCTAAATTGATTATATAATTTGAAGTCCAATAAACAATACTTATAATTTGAGTATAAGGATAATCATTACATTAAAATGCTATCATTATAAGTCTTAACACTGCAAAATAATAACATCTAAAAGACTATCAATGAAGAGAGAAGGCAAGGCAAGTTCACTAATTCTTCATCTTTCATGGTAGAAAATAATCAATATAGAGTCTAAGAGTATTATTTCAATAATAATATCATTACTACTTTTGTTATTAATTTAGAAAGAGGAAGGGTAGATGAACTAAATTCCTTACACTTCACAGCAAGTAAATGCAGCAACAAATTGAGGTAAGTAATTACCAAATATAGTTTTAGTATAACCACAGAAAGAGTAAAAACACACTTATGAGAGTAAATGCTTTTGGGAAATGAAAGCCTGTGGCTTGAAAAGATGTATATTAGTATTTATTTCCTGCTTTTTGAATCTTTTGATTTAAAAACATATTCTAATATTCTAACATATTGAAAATATATTATACCTTTTTTAAAAAGCGAGCTGTAAAGAAATCTGAAGAAGGAGGGTTTCAGGTGGGAAGAAAGCCACACAATGAATTTCAGATCTACTTCTTTGGACATCATCTTGGGATACAGGTAACTATAGATGGACTTCTTGTTATTAGGTACCATGGAGTCAATCAATGTCTGACTCTTAGCAACCCTATGTACAACAGGGGAAACACTATTGTTAGTGCTTCTCTGCTCTTCATAGGGTTTTCAATGGCTGATTGTTTTTTGGGAGTAGGTTGCTGGGAGTAGGTTCTCCCAAGCCTAAAGCACCTGTTGTTCCCAGGCAGTCTCCCATCCAAGTACTAACCAGGTCCATCCCTGCTTAGCTTCCAAGACCTGATGGGATTGGATGCCACAGTCATGCAGCTGCAGGCATAGATAGACTTATAAGGGTTTAAATTACTTTATCTTATTGAAACAATAACAAATGTATATCCTCTTTAACTAGAAAAATTACCTAATTACTCCACTTTTTCTTCACTTTTTGATTATTTTTGGTAATGTTATAGTGTCCTTTATCAAAAACAAGACATAGAGAAAGAGCACAAGGAACTAAAAGGTCAAGTTGAAGTTTGAAAAAAAAGCAGATCTGAGAGTTAATCATGCAAAACAGAGACAAAAGGAGTCAAAAGCAGCATCCCTTGCCCCACATGATAAAGCTTTTAAAGTAGTTTTGCTAGCAATGTGATTTTCCATATTTCTCCATGGGGCATCCATTAACAGATTTATTCAACACTGTCAAGCAAATTTTATATGTTAAATGATTTTTCACATTGTCTTTGGTAGGATTATGAATAATTCAATACCTGTAATAAAATTGATTATAAGTGATCTAATTGTTCAAATGAACAAGTAATGATACATTTAAGTTTTTTAAATGAAAGATTACTGATCTGTTCAATTTTGAAAATTTTTACTAAATATTTTAGTTCTAGTGGTTCACAGCTCTAACTTGGAGCAACCCATTCGCATTACATCTAAGTAGATTTTAAAAAGTTTATTTTGTTCTTTGTCTTCATCCTGTATCATACTACTTCTCTCTCTTTCTCTTTTGTTAGTTCCTTCAATTGTATCACAGAGGTCTAGTAGAGTAAAATCACCTACATGTAAGGGCTATAACATGGTTGGATAGAATTCTTTCAAATTTTTATTTATTTGCTTATACCACTCCTCCTTCTACATTTTCCCTTAAAGAGATCTTAGCTGTTAATATTCTGGCCATTTCTTTCATTTATTTATCATAAGTCTAGAAAGATCAGATGCTTCTTAATTTCTCCTTGTAAAATATCTCAAGGTCACAAGAAGAAATCAACTTAAGAGTATGGCACCCTAGTGATTTCATCAGAGACTAACTTATATTAAGTCGTGTCAAGGCAATTATTTTAAACAATTTAAACAGATAAATTCTGTTATCCTAAAATCAATCCATTTAAATGTGAATGTATATTTATTTTAAAGGCAATATTATATTTTTTGGTGAATGAAAAGACTTTAATATTTCCATTTGTTTTCAAAACTATTTTTTCTTGCTTTTGGTTTTGTTTTTATTTGTTTGTTTGTTTGTTGAGACAGTTTCTTGCAATGCAACCCAGGCTGGCCTTGAACTCATGATCCTGTTGCCTTAGCCTCTTGAGTCTTGGCAGTACAGGCATGTTCCATTGCGTCTGGCTTCTTGTTGTCTTCATTGACAAAAAATCCAGTCAGTTTAGCTTGAATTTTGTAGGGATATAAGGAAGACTGATGTAAAATAAGGTTTTTCAACTATAAAATAAAGATGTGATAAATGATTTTTGAAGACAGCAAACTATATGAGAATAAAATGCGAAGGTGCCAAGAATTTTGAAGCAACTATCTTAGGCCATTTGGTCGCCATTTTTTTATTTCAGAAAGGAAGTCCTGACCTTTCCCTGGATGGTACTTATGAAGTAAAGTAAAATCAGTTGGAATTACTAGTGCCAAACAAGTGTTAATTAATAGCTCCAAGTCTCACTCAATGTCACTTAAAACTGCCAATGAAAACACAGAAAAGCAAATGGAAACTTACAAAATTAAAACCTAATCCTCTTGGACCACTTTATGCCAGAATCTTGAAGTCAATTCTGTCAAAGATAAGGATGGTAGCAAAGGACTAAGAGAAAAAGAATTAAGTTTTGTTTCATATGTAGACTTAATTCTATTAAGAGAGAACTTGAAATAAAATGTAGAAAGTGTTTTATACCTTCCCCTCTGTGAATAAGATCAGCAAACAAACTTCTTTCTCTCTTTCCTGTGTGTGCACAAGGACAGAAACTCCTAACAAAGAGGCAGTCAGTGGCAGTTCTTTGACTTGAAGGATACAGTGTTGACAAAAGTAATAAATTATGGCCAGAAATGGGAGGAAACCTAGAGATAAAAATTCTTCATGTATGACACTAGTTCAAAGTATCAAAGAACCAATGAGTTCAGGGAAGAAAACTATCTCAGAAGACAGCAGAAGCAATTGATGAAAGCCAACAAGATACTGAAAGGAAGCAGATCTGAGCACATCAATCCATATTTTAGTAAGAGATTTGGAAAACTTACCAAGAGTGGAGATTTCATAGTTCATTCTTTGGTCTATTGGCAAACATTGAAATAAGGACTAGATCCCTCTGTGTGGGAAGCTGTAAACACACACATGCAAGATATTGGACTGCTAGGGAGGAAATTTTGCTATGTAAAAGAGAATAGTAGTTAAAATGTTTAGAAGCAACATATTTCTAAAAATATATGATCCTGAACAAGATTTCAATAAATTGGTATTATCAACAAAGGAATCATGGCTTCCATAAAGAGAAAGAGAAAAGTAACAGAAGCCTGGCATGGTTGCATACATCTGTAATCTCAACACCCAGGAAGCTGAAGCAGGAAGATTGTAAATTCAAGGCCAGCTTGGGCTACTTAGCAAGTTCAAGCCCAACTTGAGCTAAATAATGATACACCATCTCAAAAAAATCAAAAAAGAAAAAAAGTAACAAAAAATAAAAATCAATGCTCTGCAATGAGAAAATAACAGAATAGAAGAAAAGTGGGAAAAGAACACAACAGAATGAAAAAATGCTAAGGTTTCTCCCCCACCCCTCCAAAAAAGTATAATGACTAATTTAAAATCTGAACTAAAGATCAGAGACAGAGCCGGACATGGTGGAGCATGCCTGTAATCCCAGCAGCTAGGGAGGCGGAGGCAGGAGGGTCGCAGGTTCGAGACCAGAGGCAGTCTGCATAATTTAGCGAGACCCTGTCTCAAAAAGTAAAAAAATGGGCTGGAGGCAGCAGCTCAGTGGTCCAGCACTTGCAAAGCGTGCAAGCACAAGGACCTGGGTTCGACACCCAGTACTGCAAAAAATATCAGAAACAGCCAGATTTATTGTAGAAAATGAAATCAGAGTTGTAGAATAGTGCTTCTGACAATTAGTATGTATGGAATCACCTAAGTTTCTTAAGAGACAGATGGCAGGGAACAAATGGGATGGGGAGGGAGACAGGACAAGTAGGAGGGAGAGGAAGAGCTACACAGAGGTGTAGAGAGAAAGAACAAGTGCAAAGGATGTAATGATATGAAAATCCCATAATGAAACTCATTATACTGTGTGCAATTTTTAAAAATCATACTATACCTCATAAATATGTACAACTATTAGTACAGGTTAATAAAAAATTTTAATGTTTATGGAAGTGGAATTCTTAACCATCCTGAATTGATTTGATTATTATATATTGTATATGTGCACTGAACTATCACTCTGTACCTCCAAAAGCAATTTTTAAAAATTAATTTTTTTTTCCATACTGGGGTTGAACCCAGTGCTTCGCATTTGCATGCTTTGCTAATGATGGACCACTGAGTTGCACCCTCAGCCCATTTTTTTGCTTTTTGAGGCAGGGTCTTGCTAAATTATGCAGACTGCCTCTGTTCTCCAACTTGAGATCCTCTTGCCTCAGCCTGCCCAGACACTGGGATTACAGGCGTGTGCCACCGTGCCCAGCTTTAGAATAAAAATTTTTTTAATATTCTGATGCTGTAGGTCTGGTCTCTGAGACTGTGTGTTCCTTCCCTCCCTCCCTATCTTCTTCCCTCCCTCTCTCCCCTCCTTCCTTCCTTTCTTTTTCTTTTCTTTCTTTTCTTTTTGTGTACTGAGGTCTTATCATAAACCCAAGGCTTCATACACGCTAAGTAGTGTACTACCATTGAGCTGCATGCCCAGTTGCCTTTTTTTTTTCTTTTTTGAGACAGCAGCATATATTTCTAAAAATATATGATCCTGAACAAGATTTCAATAAGCTGGTATTATCAACAAAGGAATCATGGCTTCCATAAAGAGAAAGAGAAAAGTAACAGAAGCCTGGTGTGGTTGAGACAGGGTCTCACTAAATTGCATAGGCTGCCTCTGGCCTCCAACCTACAATCCTGCCTCAGCATGCACCATGGTGCCTGGCTGAGAATGTGCATTTCTAACCAGCTCCCACAGCTGCTGGTCCAAGCATCACATATTGTGTAACCAGAATGTCACAGACAAGCCTGCAGGGTGAACTGGAAATGGGCAAAGATCAAATAATCAAAGAAATAATTAAAGAAAGAAAAGATGTGGATATTGTGGTTTAAGTGTTTCCCCAACAATTTCATGAATTGGAAACTTAGTTCCTCAATGTGGCAGTATTTGGAAGTGGGGCTTTGTGGGAGATTAATGCCTTTCTCAAATGAGGGGGGTTCTGTCTCTCATGCAACTGAATGAATTACCTCAAGAATGGGTTGTTATTCAGCAAGTCTACTGTATGTGTTCTCTCTCCTCCACACTTACTGGCTTGCCCTTCCACTTTCTCACCATGATAAGATGTAGCACTAGGGGCTCTTCTGATATACCCATCCCATCTTGGATTTAGTCTCTAGAACTGTAAGCTAAAATAAACCTCTTTTCATTATAAATTAGCCAATCTCAGGTATTCTGTTATAGCAACAGAAAAAGGACTAAGATAACAAAAAATATGGATGTTTGTGTTTCTAAATATAAGTTCAAAACAAGTAGAACAGTATAATAATTGAATGTGTAACTAAAGAAAATTTTCCTGAGGTTAACAGAAAACTGCAAATGCAGAGAAAAGGGATTACCATTTTCTGTGCAAAAAGAAAAAAACTTTTCAGTAAAATACACTTGTACCTATTCTGAAAAACTAAAGAAAAACAAAGCAAAACTAGAGCAAAAGAATTATAAAAATCATAACCAAAAAAAAAAAAAGCAGATTTTAAAGTGAGACATAGAACAAGCAAGACCCAGAACTCTCAGCAATTTCATTTAGTTAGAAAATACTTGTCATAGACTTTTTCACAATAGGGTAAAATGCAAACAATTTAAATGCCTATCAAGCTGTTTAATAAAAATCATGGTACACACCTGGCAAGAGTGGCTTTGTCACAATAACCAGAGCATTAAACTAAGTGTATTTATTCATCCATCCAGAGAACTTACTGAGAATAAGAGCTCTAACTACCCCTTTACCAAAAGACTGCACAAATGATAGTCAACCCTAATGGTGCCCTTTAAATATTGCCATGGAAATAAGTTGTTTATACCAAAGGCTGACGATTCCCATCTAAATTGGGGGAAGGGGTCATTTGTAGTAAAAATAATACTTAGAAATTCTTAACCCAGTAAAATGTTATGTGTGTTTCATCCATATTTAAAGTCTATATTCTCCTAAAGGAGGAAAAGTACAAGAGACAGCCTTATGTTTCAAACTGTCTATATTATAACAATAAAGAATAAAAATGTGTCTAGTTGGGCATAGTGGTGCATGCCTATAATCTCAGCACTCAGGAAACTGAGAAAGAGTCATCACAAATTTGAGGTCAGCCTGGCTTACATAACAAGACCCTGTCTCAAAAAATAGAAGGAGGAAGAAGAGGAGAAGGCATCAGCTATATAAGGTTTTTGTTGTTATTAGGTGCTATGGAGTATTGTTACTGCTTCTGTGCTGTTCATAGGGTTTTCAATAGTTGGTTGATTTTTGAGAGTGGGTTGCTGGGTCTGTCTCCCAAGCCTATAGCACCTGGTGTTCCCAGGCGGTCTTCCACCAAGTACTAACCACTGCTTAGCTTCCAAGATCTAACCAGATCACACATCACAGTAGTATGGTTGCAGGCATATAAGGTTTTTAGCTGTATTATAGTACTTTTGTTTGATTCTTTAGGGCTGTAATCCTAATGGTAATCACATGACATGGAACATAGATAGTTACATTGTACCAACCATTAAAAATCTAGAGAGAACTCTTTAAAAATTGTGGTATACACATGAACTGGAAACTATACTACACTAAAAATTATAATAGCAAAGAGGCTGAGGATATAGCTCAGTAAGAATGCTTGCATGGCACTAAGTCCTATATTTGATCCCTGCCATTGCAAAAGAAAGAAAGGAAGGAAGGAAGGAAGAAAGAGTGTGTGCACACGCATGCAAGAGAGAGAGAGAGAGAGAGAGAGAGAGAGAGAGGGAAATAAAATAGCAGAAAAAATGTAATAACTTAGAAAATATTTGTGGTATCTTGTGAAATGAAAAAGGAAGATTGCATTGCCACTTCTGTAAAAATGTGTATGAATGAATATGTGAATATATGCATAGAAAAAATTGGAGTGATACACTCCATCTCCCTTACCTGAGGTTCCAGAGGATTATTTTATTCTTTGTTATTGGTATTTTCTAACTTCTCTACAGTAAAAGGAAAATGGTTCTATGAACAATATATGAAGACAGAAAGCAGTGGAAGTATCTATCAGTGAGTACTTTATGTCCACTGTCTTATTTCATATTTTATAATAAACACCTAAATAACTTTTGAAAGTAGATAGACCTTAACATTGTCTGGGAAATATTAATAACTACTTATCTTGAAAAAAATTAGCAGAGTCACCAGGGATACCATTGCAATAACTTGGTTTTTCTTTTTCTTTCCCATTTCTAATATTTTCTATTTAAAAAGTCCCAAAATCTTTAAAAAAAAAAAAAAAAAGAATGCATGAATTATATTGGTGAGGGTTTATTCTGCTATGTCTTCTTCAACTTATTTTTCAAATCAAAATTCACTTTAATAAAATTAAGAACACGAAAATTCTGTGTCCTACTATAAATGTCATGGCTACCATAATACCTACTTTACTAGGTGTATTAGTTAGATTTTGCATCTCCGTGACCAAACAACCCACACAAACAACTTTAAGGGAGGAAGGACTTATTTTGGCTCACTGTTTCAGAGGGTTTCAGTCCATAGTGGTGGAGGAGGCATGGCAGAGAAGGCAATGGGAGAGTGGGGTGGAGGACATCTATTCAACACAGTGAACCAGGAAGCAAAGAGCAAGGTCAGGACCAGGGGCTGGGTGTTCCCTTCAAAGACCCACTCACAGTGACCTACATCTGCCAGCTAAAAGGTCCCCCTGAAAGTTCCACAACCTCTCAAAACAGCACTATCAGGTGGGGACCAAGTTATCAAACATGAGCCTGTGGGAGACATTTTATATTTAAGCCATAGCATTCTGCCCTTGACCCACAAAGGTTCATGGCCATCTCATGATGTAAAATGTATTTAGTCTATCTCCAAGAGTCTCCAAAGTCTTAACAGTTCAACATTGTTCAAAGTCCAAAGCCTCTTCTGAGACTCAAGGCAAACTAATCACTGTGAGTCCTTGTAAAATCAAAAATAAACTGACATACTTCAAATATACAATGGCACAGAGTAAATATTCCCATTCCAAAAGGAAGGAACAGAATAGCAAGGAAAGATAAGATCCAAGTAAGACCAAACCCAGTAGGACATATACTAAATCCTGTAGCTCCATGTCCATCATCCAGGGCATGTGGTGACACCATCTAAGCTTCAACAGGTTTGGGCGGTCCCGCCCCTATGACTTCTGTATTGAGCTGGCTCCAATCATTGCCAGCAGCTTTCTTTGGCAGATGTTCCTCATGCCTGGCATCTCCAACAACCTCAGGTCTCCATTGCAGCTCACGCTTCACTTTCACAGCTTCATGCATAGCTCTTTTCAGTGTTCCTCACTACAAATTGCTTGCCCTCATAGGCTTTTTTTTTTTTTTTTTCCTTTTCAGCACAAGTGCTGAACCCAGGGCCTCAGACATGCTTTTGCAAGCTCTTTACCACTAAGTTGCATTCCCAAGCCATTTTTTTGCTTTTTATTTTGAATCAGGGTCTCACTAAGTTATGCAGACTGCTTCTGACCTCAAACTCATGATCCTTCTGCCTCCACCTATTGAGCTGCTGGGATTACAGGCATGCACCATTGTGCCTGGTGTCAGAGGCTTTTCTCATAAACCTTGATAGAAGCCTCCATGACTCCATAAATCTCACATTCTGCATGCTTGAAAAATTAGCACCACATGGATGATACCAAGTTCTGCTGCCATCTTGAGAGGTAGCTGGGCCTTCTTAGCCCATGGCTGTAGAAGCCTCTGAGTGCCTGGGCTGCTAAATCTGGGGAAACAGTTCCCTTGGTGGCCCTATTCCAGCAGTGTGCCCTGGAGGCACCTTTTTTCCAAAGAAAGTCTTTCAAATGAGTTTGTAGTTGTACACCCTGGAGCTTATGATGGGAAGGATCTTGTCAATTCCTGAAATGTCCACCAGACATTTTTCCTATTGTTCCAGTGAAAAGTGCTTGTCTTCTCGTTAGTGTCTTCTCTCTAACAACCATAGCCTCTTTGCAGTTTTAAGCATTCTCCCGTTCTAGCCAAACTATACATTTTTTATATCTTTCTGCGCTGATTTTTGCTTCTAATTTTCACCATAAACTTAGCTAACAGAAGTCAAAAAAAATGCCACAGCCTCAATGCTGCACTGTCTTCAAATATCTTCTATTAAATTAATTAGTCTATTTCTTTTCAACTCAGCCTCATTGAAAATTTCAGCACATAGGCAAAAGGTAAACAAATTCTTTGCAGAATGTAACACAAATCACCTTTAGTCCTATTGCCAATCGATTCCTCATTCCCATCAGAATCCTCATGAGCACCACCTGTCGGCCTTCTGGTTTTCTGAACTCACTAGAACAGCCCATTAAGTTCTGCTTACAACTTTCAAGGGATTCTCTAGCCCACATCTCTAAACTCCTCCAAATTCCTCCCACAAACTAGTTTCAAAGGCCTAAGAAAACTAATAATATGGAAGAAACACTAAGCTATATGATCACACATATAATACAAGGAGAAAAATATTGGACTTAAATGAAGATTTTAATATTCATATCCCAGACTGACTCCCAACAATTTTGTGATGTTGAGCAAGTTACTGAATATTTCTTAAGCATATATTTTATCATTTATGTAATGAGAATAGTACTACCTGCCTTACAAAATTGCTGTAAAGATTCAATTAGGCAATGCTTATTATATAAGGGCAATGCATCCAATACCCTTAGCTTCCTTTTATTTATTTATTTTCATGTTTCCAGAATTTTGGTTAGAGAAAATCCTGATTCAAAGGAAGTATGTATCCCTTCCTTAAAGCTCTGGTGAGCTTCTGCCCATCTAGCTCTATACTCTTGTTAAAATGCAGTTCTTTGTAGCTTGTGGCATTTCTTTCTCTCTTTCTCGCAAGCGCGCGCACGTGCGCACACACGTATGTATTCATATTCTCAGACTCCAGCACTATCACATGAAAAATACCTTCTGTGTGCTCATTGCATCAGCATCCTCTCTCACCCCCTCTGTACCACCTAGTATGGTAAGAGCTTACATAATTGTAAAGTGGTTGCATAGCAACCAAATTATCAAACATCCTTCATCCCACCTTTTCTATCTTAAACCTCCAAACAACTAGTGGAGTATTTTCAGCTCACAACAGTCTTTATCCAGGGAGAAGATAAATCCCAGGTTGCCGATTCAGATATTTTTTATTTACCTCTATTTTTATGCTCACCAGGCTTGTGTGAAAAACAAAAACTAAAGTGCTCATAGATGAGGCAGCGATTAGCATCTAAACAGACCATATGCCAAAGGAGAGATGCTGTTGCAACCATCCAAAGTTATCTAGGTTATCACTGACAAATAGCTTCCCCCAGAACATAAGAAATCGACAGCCACCTGCTCCTCCTTGGCTGGTGGAGCGAAACAGACTTGATAGCCTACTGGCTCAGCTAAACTGTGAATTACAGGTGAGCCAAAACCACTCTGCCAGCCATTGAGGGAAAAATGACTTCACTCAACAAGAGGACTTTTCCTTGCCAAAAAGGAAGGAAAAAGGACTTCAGAATTCCATTAATCCAGGACTCTCACTGTACAGATCAGAAATATTCAGATCCAGCCCTTTGCCCAAAGTCATAAATCAGCAAGTTGATTGCAAAGATTGAGGCAGGGGGAGCGGGGGTGGGGGGTGGTTTGTTCTGCTAGAAGTAAAGATTCCTTCAGGGGGATGACATGACATTGTGTTTTAAGAACACAGAGCATTGAGTAAGACAGCCTTGGTTTGCATTCTAGTTTTCCAGTTATGAGCTACCAGGCCTACCTTTAGGGACTTCAGTTTCCTCAACGCTTACAGGGTTATTTTGAAGGATACATGAAATAATTCCCATATTGGTGTAATTTTACCTTGTTAGGTGCCATCGAGTTGGTATCCGACTCATAGAGACCCCCTGTGAAAGACTATTGTCAGTCTGCTATTCATAGGGTTTTCAATGGCAGATTGATTTTTGGGAGTGGGTTGCCAGGTCCTTCTCCCAAGCCTACAGCACCTGGTCTTCCCAGGTGGTCTCCCATCCAAGTACTAACCAGGCCAACCCTACTTAGCTTCTGAGATCTGACGGGATTGGATACCACAGGGCAACAGCTGCAGGCTAATTTTACCTTACACAGATTAAATATTAGGAATTATTATTATTCAATAGTCTAGAAAATCCAAACATCAGGTCCCCAAACTACTAATTTCTCTATATCTTCAAAAGTATAGAACATCCTACACTTAATGGAACTGTAAAGTAAAATAAACTTTCAAAATTTAAAACTATATCTAGATCATCAACTATTCAGTCCCTTTAAAATTCTCTCTTCTCTGCCTTTTAAAAGATTATCCTAAATTTTAAACAAATGCAGATGATCCAAAACAATGACCACATATAATACAGAGTTAAGAAATAGAAGCTTTTGCCAGGCATGGTGGTGCACGCCTGTAATCCCAGCAGCTCCGGAGGTGGAGGCAGGAGGATCACAAGTTCAAGACCAGAGGCAGTCTGCATAACTTAGCGAGTCCCTGTCTCAAAATGTAAAAAAAAAAAAAAAAAAAATGGGCTGGGGTGCAGCTCAGTGTTCCAGCACTTGCAAAGCATGCAGGCACGAGGCCCTGGGTTCAACACCCAGTACCACCAAAAAAAAAAAAAAAAAAGAAAGAAAGAAAGAAAGAAAGAAATAGAGGCATTTTTCCCCTTACTTAAAATTTTGAATTTATAAGCCAAATTCTGCCTCTTTTGGGGGGAATAAAAGGGAAGAAAATGAAACAAAACAAAAAGTAAAAGAACTCAACCTAATTTGAGCTTTGAGTTATGGCATAAACACTTTAAAGAGAAGCCTCTATGATTGTTGTTGTTAGGTGCCGTCGAGTCAGTATCCGACTCATAGCGACCCTCATAGGGTTTTCAATGGCTGACTGTTTTGGGATTGCCTTGGGAGTGGATTGCCAGGCCTTTCTCCCATTTTTGTGGTGCTGGGAGTTGAACTCAGGACCTCAGAGACTGCAGCACACCGCTCTACCCACTGAGCTAAATCCCCTTAATACCATTAATTATTATCTTTTCTCTAGGACATCAACAATCAACAGGATATAACAATTGAAGGAGTTTTATTTTGATGAGCCTAGTAATTATAGACAAAACACAGTGAGGCAGGTATGGAAAAAAATTTTTACAAACTATCCTATTAAAGCATCAGGACTTTCAAAAAGACCAAAGCAGAGTTTCTCTCCCTGCACCATAACAAAAAAGAAAAAACATGTGGTGGTGCATTCCTGTAATCCCAGCACTTGGGAGTCTAAGACAAGAGGATCAATGTTCATGGCCAGCCTGGTCTACATAGCCAGAACCAGACCAGCCTGGACTACATAAGGAGACTCTGTCTCAAAACAAACCAAAGCAAAAAACAAAAAACAAAACAAAACAAAAACAAAAAACCCAAAAAGCAAAAACAAAAACAAACAAACAAATGAACAAAAACATCCTGGGCTGAATTGTTATATAGCTCTATCCTTTAAAAAAAAATTTTTTTTTTTGAGTATTGCTGTCAGGCCAGGCCATGCTCATTTGTGATATGCTTATGGACTCTGAACACTCTTTTACAATTGTTTTATCCTTGCCTAAAGAGGGAGACCCATTCTTCCACTAATCTCAAAGAATCAATAAATATTAACATACATCTCCAAGAGATCTCAGGCTGTCATTTTCCTTCCCTCTCTAATACCAGTTACATTTTCTCAAACAATCCCGAGTGTCATTTTACCATGTACTCAACAACAAAAACTATTAGAAATGACTGGGTCAAGCCGTCAGACCCCTGAGCTGGAGCTTTTTAGACCTTGCATGGTTCTTCAGAAGTAATTTCACTGACTCCTGGAGGATTTGGCTATGATATCCTCAGGCCAGTCTCATCACACTTTTATAATCACCATTCCAAAAGTATTTCTTTCATTTTCTTGATGGTACCCTGGACTCTAAAGGAGTGTAGGTCTTTCTGTTTATTTACTTATTTTGTTTTCATCAGTATAGGAGAGGAAAATAATACTAACAAAGACTGTAGAGTGCTTAATGAACATGAAGCTGGTTAAGATATTACCAGTTGATACTTTCCCTCTCTCACTTCTCTAAATTTTTACTTTGCTGTTGTCGTTTTACCTAAGGGGATCTAGTATGAAATGAAAAAATTCTAAAAACAAATTTAATCAGACATTGCTACCACTCCTTTTGCCCCAAAATGTCTTCACTAATTTAGTGCTGGATCAGGACATATTTTGTGTGCAGTTATTTTTGTTTTTTGGTGCTGTCTGTGACATTGTTATAAGTTGCTATCATATCCAACTGAAATTGTGACATAAATAGTCCTTTACTTGAGAATTGAATCCCACAGTGACAAAGGCTTGAATTTTTGTGATGAATTTAATAAAGAAGGTAGTTGGTAGAAGGAGTCTCACCAAACAATGGTGAGTCAGTTAAGTAGTGGAGAAATGTGCACGGAGACAAAAAAAAAAAGGTAAAAAAACAGCAATACAAATGTGGAAGTGCTGGGAATATGAATCTCATTTAACTTAGTTCTCTTTTTTAAACGTTGGTTATTTAGTTAAGACTGGAGAAAAGATTATTTAAGAATCATGTGAAACAACATGGAAGAACATTGAAGAATTATGCTAGATGGAATAAGCCAGTCCACTTACTGGTATAGGAGGTACCAAGAGTAGTCAAATTCCTAGATCCCAAAACCAGAATGGTGGTTGTCAGGGGTTAGGGGTAGAGGCAACTGGGGAGTTATTGTTTCATGGAAATAGAGTTTCAGTTTAGAAATGTGAAAAGTTCTAGAGGTGGATGGTGGTGAGGGTTGCACAACAATCTGAAGGTACTTAATGCCACTGAACTGAACACTTTGAAATGATTTACATGATAAACTTTACATGTATTTTAATCACAATAAAAAGCAATCGCTTGAATAAAGGTAAAAAAGGAAGAAAATTATCAGGATGATACAAAGAACCATGAGAAAAAGATAGACACACACACACACACAGTGTTAATAAGTGTCCTTTTCTTCAACAGTTTTTACCTTAAAATGTACAGAAAAGTTCAGCAAAATAGTGCCCCCTTGTGGACTTCTCCAAGGTGGCAACATTCATAAGGAATAACCTTGGAAGTCCCTTTAAAACAACACTATCTTTTGAATTATAAACTCTAGGTTTTGCACATTACTCCTATACTTGCATTCTTTGATGGAAGAGGCCTCAACCATTTCACAAGAGTTAATCCAAGATTGTAAACTAAAAGAAGAGCATGGATATGTTTTGGAGAAATTCCCTTCTTTCAATTTTTTAGCTGACAGACTCAAAAGTGTTCATTTTTTGAAAGTTTTTAAATGTTGATGCTCAATGATTCTTCTGCTGATTGTAACCAAGGATGTTTATATTTATGTTAGGTTTTTTTGAGGCTTTCTACAAGAAAAAAAAAGTCACCTGGGGTGGTTTGGGGATGTTTTTGAAGATTGGCCTTATTTCACTCATCATTTCATTCTGTTGTTTTTCTCCACAGGAATGATATTTTTGTTACCTCTATCTGATTTTGCTATTAGTAAATAGGAAATTAGAGAAAGTAAAAATCTATTCTCCACAAAGTAGAATATCCTTCCACAGTAGATACTTCTAACACTTTCTGATGATTATATAACTGTTCTTTTTTTTTTTTTTTAAACCTGAAGAATTTTATTGACCTCAGTGTCCAAGGAATGTCAAATAGGTTTTTCAAGGTCATTGAACAAATGAAGGGGAAAGCAAGATTAAGATTCTGATATACTGATTCCCCACACTTGCTGATTGCCAGGACTGCTGCTCTAAAATTGTATGTTCTTTTTTTCCCACTTTTTATTGGTTATTTTTAATAAACAACTTAATAGGTCTTATGACATTTTCATACATGCGTTTCACTGTACATTGCTCACGGTCACTTCCCCCTTGCCCTCTCATGCCCCCCAAACAATATGTATGTTCTTAAGTAGAAACAGTTTTTAGTTGAGATTTTTAAGGTAATGCTGCTTTTCTGGAGGAAAAATGACAGAGGATTCGATAAACATTTCTCTTGCAGGCATAGAAAGATTAATTGCACCTGCTAGCAACTTTCACTTGACCTTGAAAATGTTACAGCGATCCAGCAATCTAATTAGAAGTACTGTTTAGTGGAAACTTCAAATTAAATATCTTTTTACACTTGGGCTTCTGTTTCCTTATTATCTGGAAACTGAATCTAGTATTAATGTCATAACTGTAAACTTAAACAGTTTGTAGTTATCTGCTCTGAGATATTTCAGAGACCATTATTTATAACCCCACAATGTTATTGTAATACATCATTAACAGGTTATATCACTTCCAGTTTTAACTATGTGAGGAATTTTTGACTTTTTATTTCAGAATAATTTTAAATTTATAAAAAAGTTGTAGAGATAGTATAGAGAATTTTCTCATGCTCTTCAACCAGCTTCCTTCAGTGTTAACCATGTTACTATGTTACACTTGCCAAAATTAACAACTAGTGTTGGTATATCACTGTTATTTAAACTCCAAAATTTATTCAGATTTCATTAGTTTTTCCACTAATGTTCTCTTTGCATCCCAGATTCCCATCCAGGATACCACATTGCATCTCTTATCCTATCTCTTTGGTCTTCTCTGGTCTGAGTTTCTCACTTTCCCTGCTTCTCATGACCTTGACGGTTTTGAGGAATATGTGTTTTGTAGGACGTTCCCAAATTTGTTTTTGTCTGACATTTTCTCATTGTTACACTGGAGTTCTAGCTTGCTGTGCAGAATACTAAGTAGGTGAAGGGCTCTTTTCATCACATTGTATCAGGAAGGGGTAGGTGATTTTAACACAACTAATCACTGGTGATGATAACCTTTATGGCTAGCTTAAGGTAGTGCCTGCTGAATTTGCGACTATTAACTTGCTACTTTTTCCTTTCGCTGTTCCATGAGTGGTGTTTGCTAAGTCTAGCACAAATACAAGGTGGAAAGGAATGGGGAGAATTAAGCACTGCCTCCTAGGAGTAGTATCTGCTTATGTTATTTGGAATTTTGTGTATAGAAAATTTGTCTCTTCTCCTTCATTTATTCATTTATTCAGTGATTTAGTTATACCAGTATGGACTCATACACAGTTTGATCTTTGGCTTATAATTTAATAGCACATTATGTATTTCATTTTCTAAATTGGTCCACCTTCGGTCACTGGAATTTCTTTCATGTTTGTTTGTTCCTTTGAACTTTTGATATGCCCCTTTCTTTTAGAGTTTTTCAAGGGGGGAGAATTTAAGCTTTTTTTTTTTTTCTTTTTCTTTTTTTCTTTCTGGTACTACCAGATGTTCCAGTTTCATTTAGTATTTACCCTATCCTCAGCCCAACAAATCAGCGGTCACTCCGAAGAGTTCTGATTGTTTTTATTAGTGAATGGAATGTAGAAACCAAGATCTGGGGACTTTGTGTGTGTTGCTTTTGGGTATCACTGCTTCTAGGCTTTCTCAGGAGACAGAACTAGGAAGCATATGCAGGTATATTAATAATGCACACATATCTGTATTCATGTGTCTCAACATCTACAAATACAGAGGGTGCCAAAAAATGTACATACATCTCAGCACAAAAATTTTCCATGTTGCTCCTTTAGGAATGCATCATACACTTATTCTGTTAACTCCTGTCTCTCGTGCACATGAATATTATACAACACATTGCTATTTTAATTCAACTTTGAAAAATTGTATATAAAGCCAGGTGTGGTGGCTCCCACCTGTAATCCCAGTGACTTGGGAGACAGAGGTAGAAGGATTACAGGTTCAAGGCCAGAGGCAGCCTGCATAACTTAGTAAGACTCTGACCCAAAATAAAAAGTAAATAATGGGCTAGGGGTGCAATTCAATGGCAGAGCACTTACAAAGCATGTGTAAGGCCTGGGTTCAATCCCTAGTTAAAAAAAATACACAGGTAGTATTTCTTAAAATGTGCATACATTTTTGGCACCTCCAGCAGGGAATAATTAATAGATAACAGATAGGTAACTAGAAATTCATACCAAAGTTTCTAAGACTAATCCAGTACTACTGGGTTTATTGCACACTTTTGTGGGGATTTCTTTTAAATCTTGAAATTTACTTCACCCTATTAACTTTTTGTAACACGTCTTATATTAGTAAATAATATTTCCTCATTCAGCTTCTGCCAGTGTACTTTAGTGGTGTAATGATGTTGCAATATAATTTTCTGTAAGTAAAATTTCTTGACCCATATGGCAGACACTGCTTGTTGCATACTTAATATTAATTTGTCTCTTTTTCATTCTCAAAATTTGAGGGAAAATTGTATTCAATTTAAAAATTCCTCCTCCCCAGACTCTCATTAAGACACAGTTGCTCCCATATAACCTAGATTTATGAAATACAAAAAGGAACTTCCTGGGTGAAGCTTTGGGAAAAGATATTTTTCTCCCAACAAAATACATTTTTTGCCTTTTGTTCTGCTCTCTCCAAATAAGACATTTACATGACATCAAGAGATGAAGCAGCTATGTTTCTAACTGAGTGCTTCAATTAATGCCATTAGGTGAAAATTAATACTGATAATAATATTAATAATAATAATAATAATAGATATGCTCTATGTTCCAAGAAATACATGAATCATGTAAAAGAAGTATAACGTTAACTTGTGACTTTGTAGGAATAGTTTGTAGTAGTTACTATTACTATCTGCACTGAAAAGATAAGAGGACTCAAGTATTGAAGGGTGAGGTCACATAGCTGGTATTCAAATACAGGTGTGTCTGATTCTAGGACTAAATCCCTGCTCCCCTCATTGAACTGATTCCTTGCTAAACACACACACAGGAAATGTTTTAAAAGGCATAGCCCACATATTTTATTAAAAGGTAATTTACAAAAGGAATTTTTTAAATTTTGTATAATACTGTCATATTCCTAATGAAAAATGGGGAAAAATGTTTTCCATCCCACTGATAGTAGTAAATCACATTGCTAAATAGCAAAGTTGTAAATGACTATAGTAGTTTAGGCTGAGATTTAATTTATATGCGTCCAGGACCTTAGATCATTGTGAGGTCTCTAGGAAAGCTTTCCTCAATCAAAACATAAAAAGGAAACATATTTATTTCACATAAATTCTCTGGAAGAGGACTATGTATAGACTTCTCTATTGTTCAGAATTCATCTTTATACAAGTGTTTGATTCAATACTACAAATGGCAGGCAGCTTTAATAGTCATTATGATTTTAAAAATGCCAGATGTCTGAATTTAATTCATATACAAAAATTATGAATTATGAAATATTTCAGAAAGTTTTTATCATTTTTCTATATATTATAAGGATGTAGTTTTATCATTAAAATTATTGATAAAATTTATCTGATAAAATTTATATTAATAATAAATTGAGAAGTAGAGTTTTATCAGAATAAGAAATAATTTTTCTAACATCTATGGCATAGTCTTTTCAGTGAACAAAAATAAAATGTCATAATACAAATAGGAGATTATAGATTAGCATGAATACCTTTAACTATTGCCTTGTGAACATAAAGATTTTCATGAACAGCTTGTGTCATTCTTAATTAAACTGTGCCCAGGTCTGAATAAATTACCTCAAATAGCAAATCCCATGTATTGACAGATAGAGTTGCAAAATTCCATATCTGGAAGTAGCATTCATAACTCAGTTCTAACATCAATATATGGTTGCATAAATTCTTATTGATTAAATAAGTGAACTACTTTTCAAAAAATGACTTCAGCATAAGAATGACTGTATGTTCATAAACAGAGACAGCTAAAAAATCAATACAATTGCAGAAGGTGCCCCTGATGAGGAATGGGGCTTTGTGAAGTATGTGTTATATATAGAACCCAGATGCCAAGCGGGAATCCAGACCCCTTACTGTCTGAATAAATTCTCTCCATCATTCCACTCCCATGTGTCTGTCAGTTTGCTGTACTGTGGGGGCTTGTATGTTGATATGATGCTTAAAGCTATGCCACTGGTATTATAGATACCAGGAGGGTCACTCATGGGGGACAGATTTCAGCTGAACTTCCAGATTAAGACAGACTAAGGAGAAGGACATGGCCAACCCACTCCCAAAACAATTAGCCATTGAAAACCCTATGAATAGCAGAGAAACACTGTTAAATATAGTGTCAGAAAATGAGCCCCCAGGTTGAAAGACACTCAAAAGATGACCGGGGAAGAGTTGTCTCCACAAAGTAGAGTCGACCTTAATGAGAGGAATGGAATAAAGCCCCAGAGACCTCCATTTGCCGATGTGGCACAACTCAAAATAAGAAGGAACAATTGTAAATATTACTATTTAGAACGTGTAATGTTTGTAGTATGAATCTAGGAAAATTAAAAATCATCAAAAGGGAAGCGTGGCACATAAACAGCAATATTCTAGACATCAGTGAGCTACAATGGACTGATATAAGACTTTTTGAACCAATTATGTGGTCTACTGTGCTGGCAATGACAGGTTAAAGAGAAATGGGGTTGTATTCATCATCAAAAAGAGATCTCAAGCTCTGTCCTGAAGTGCAATGCTGTCAGTGATAAAATAATATCCACACGCCTACAAGGAAAGCCAGTTAATATGACTATTACTCAAATTTACACATGCAATACTAAGGCTACAAATGAAAATAGGGGATATTTTTACCAGCTTCTGCCATCTGAAATAGATTGAACATGCAATCCAGATGTACTGATAATTACTGGTGACTGGAATGCAAAAATTGGAAACAAAGAAGAAAGCTCAGTAGTTGGAAAATATGGCCTTGGTGACAGAAAAGATGCTGGAAATTGCATGATAAAATTTTGTCAGTTGAATGACTTTTTCATTGCAAATACATTTTTTGACCGACATAAACATTGACTATACACATGGAATTCACCAGATGGAACATGCAGGAACCAAACTGACTACATTTGTGGAAAGAGATGATGGGAAAATCTCAATATCAGAAGACCAGGTGCTGATTGTGGATCAGATCATCAACCACTCATATGCAGAATCAAACTGAAACTGAAGAAAATTAGAACAAGCATATGAAAGCCAAGGTATGATCTTGAGTAAATCCCACCTGAGTGCAAAGACCATCTCAAGAACAGATTTGATGCATTAGACACTAATAATTGAAGACCAGAGGAGTTATGGCATGACATCAAAGACATTATTCATGAGGAAAGCAAAAGGCTATTTAAAAGACAGAAAAAAAAGAAAAGACCAAATTACATGTCAAAAAAGATTCTGAAACTCGCCCGTGAATGTCAAGCAGCTAAAGTAAATGGAAGACTTGATGAGGTAAAAGAACAGAAAATTTCAAAGGGCAGCTCAAGAAGACATAATCAAACATTACAATGACATATGCAAAGAACTAGGGACAGAAAACAAAAATGGAAGAACATGCCCTGTTTTTCTCAAGCTTAATGAATTGAAGAAAAAATTCAAGCCTTGAGTGGCAATAGTGAAGGATTCTACAGGGAAAATATTAAACAATGCAGGAAACATCAAAAGAAGCTGGAAAGAATACATAGAGTCATTATACCAAAAGGAATTAGTAGATGACAAGCCATTTAAAGAGGCTGCATATGATTAAGAACCAACGGTACTTAAGGACAAATTAGAAGCTACCTTGAAGGAATTGACAAAACACAAGGCTCCAAGAATTGACGGAATATTAATAGAGCTATTTCAACTAACAGATGCAGTACTGGAAGTGCTAATGTGTTTATGCCAAGAGATTTGTAAAACAGCTACCTAGCCAACTGACTGGAAGAGATCCATATTTGTGCCTATTCCCAAGAAAGGGGATCCAACCGAATGTGGAAACTATAGAAAGATATCAATGTTACACGCAAGTAAAATTTGATAATTTATCATTCAAAAGTGACTGTAGCAGTAGATAGACAGGGAACTTCCAGAAAATCAAACCACATTCAGAAAAGGGTGTGGAAGCAGGGATATCATTGCTGGCGTCAGACAGATATTACCTGAAAGCAGAGAATACCGAAAATATGTCTATGTTTTATTGGCAATGCAAAGACATTTGACTGTGTGTATCATAACAAATTATGAATAACACTGCAAAGAATGGGAATACCAGAACACTTACTTGTACCCATGAGAAATCTGTACGTGGACCCCAATGCAGTCATTTGAACAGAACGAGGAAACATTGCCTGGTTTAAAGACAAGAAAGGTGTACTTCAGGGCTGTATCCTTGCCCTGTACCTCTTCAATCTCTATGCTGAGCAAATAATCCAAGAAGCTAGACTTTATGAAGAAGAAAGCAGTGACATGATTGGAGGAAGACTCATTAACAACCTTATTACACAGATGACACAACTCTGCTTACTGAAAGTGAAGAAGACTTGAAATATTTACTGATGAAGGTCAGTAAACAACACAGCCTTCAGTATGGATTGTGTCTCAACATCAACAAAACAAAAATCTTCAAAACTGGATTGGTATGCAACTTCATGATAAATGGAGAAAAGACTGAGGTTGGCCAAGATTTTGCTTTACTTCGTTCTACAATCATCACCCATAGAAGCAGCAATCAGAAAATCAAAAGATGCATTGCATTGGGAAAAGTTGTTGCAAAAGACCTCTTTGAAGTGTTAAAAAGTAAAGATGTCCCATTGAAGACGAAAATGTGCCTGACTGATGCCATGGTATTTTCAGTCACATCATATTGTTGTGAAAGCTGGACATTGAATAAGGGAAACAGTATAAGAATTATGGCTTTTGAATTATGGTGCTGGAGATGAATGTTGAACATGGACTGCGAAAAGAACCAACACATCTATCCTAGAAGAAGTGCAACCAGAGTGCTCCTTGGAAGTAAGGATGGCTAGTCTGCATCTGACATATTTTGGCCACATTGTCAGGAAGGACCAATACCTGGAGAAGGACATCATATTTGGGAAAGTGGCAAGTCAGTGAAACAAAGGAAGCCCCTCAACTAGATGGGTTGACACAGTGGTTGCAAAAATGGGGTTAAACAAATAAAAGATCATGTGCTTGGCACAGAATCAGGGAATGTTTCATTCTGTTTTGCATAGGGTCACTATGAACCTGACCTAACTGGACAACACCTAACAACAACAACTGCCATTCCACTTCATGTCTCATGTCAGTATAAAACTCTTTACAAGTTTTTGAAAATTACTAGGTCTTACATTTTCTTGGTTCACTTGACTTTTAACTTCTTTCCCTGTAAATTAATTTGTTGTTGTTAGGTGCTATCAAGTCAGATCCAATTCATAGCGATCCTACGTACAACAGAACATAACATTTCCCAACATTGTGCCATGCCAGGCACAATGCATCAGTGCATCTCTGTCATTCATGGGGTTTTCAATGGCTGATTGTTTCAAGAGTATGCTTCCAGGCCTTTTTCCCATTTTAGTGGTGCTAGGGATCAAACCTAGGGCCTCGGAGAGCACAGAGTGGCACTCTATCAACTACAAGTCCTCTTAAATTAATTTAGCTAATGGATGTTTCCCTCTAGAGATATCCTTTGTGTTTCATGCCATGCTAACCCAGAACTGAAACTCAGTCATTTATTGTAGTCCCTCAAAATAAAAAATAAAAAATAAATCTAATAAAGCTTGTATGTTTATAATATGCTAAATTTAGAGGGAGGAAAGAGATTGAAGAGTGTTTACATTAAAGCAACATGATCATCTTAAATTGAATGATAGACATGGTAGTTATCTCTTTCAGAGGTGGATGTGGTGGCATGCACCTGTAATCCCAGTTACTCAAGAGGATAACCTGGGAGCGTTACTTGAGCCCAGGAATTCAGGATCAGCCTAGGCAACATCATGAGATGCCCCCCTCTCAAAAAAAAATTCCTCCATACCCACTGCCAGGGACTTTTCACTGCTACTTTAGTGCAAATTGACCCCAACGTGATACTACCTCTTTGGCTCCTTTTTTATCTCTCCATTTCTGTCTCACTTATGTCCTGACCTCCTCTCCTGAATTGCCCCCCAAGAACCCCAAGCTCAGCAAAGAAATCCAGATTTTCCTCCAGGCACCCTGAAACAGAACCTGAACAAACCTTCCCCATCCCTGTTTTAGAAGGAAGTAAAATACCAGTGAAGTAAGAATTAAGGAAAAAAACAAAGTAAAGCAGGGAAAGAAAAGAAAATTTGAGGTGGTACGTTGCTGCCTTAGCCATAATTTCAAAAGATCACATGACCTCACAGGACACGTGGATGTTTCTACATCCCATAACAGCAGAGTAGGAAAGCAACAAAATCCATTTGCAGGATCCTTTCCATCTCCTGTCTCTTATTAGTCAGTTTCCTTTCAATGGTGACTCCCCTGCACTTATAGTTTTCAACACCAATATTCCTCATCAGATAGATATGTAATAACATTACCTGATTCCCAAGTACATTCAAATGATAAGCCCTCCCTCAGAATTTTAATTAGTAATCAAAGTCACTGGACTCCATGGCTTGTCATTTCAAACAGTGTCTTGCCAGTGTCCTAAATTTTTCTGTCCTGTTATCCTTTTATTATAACCTACTGGGGAAAAAAATCCTAGGGGGAAAAAATGCCTGCATTGAGCATTGCTGGAGAAAGTTGTACACATGGGAATTCTGGCTATAAATTTATCCCCTTAACTGGGCTCTCAACACTACCCCAAACCATACTGCTTTCTTTCCTTTGTTAGCTTGTTTTCCTGTTCTACACTCAATTTTAAATCTTCTCTCTTCTTAAACTGCAAGCTCCAAGGCTTCCCTTCATTCTCAGGAGGAGATTTCACCACCTAGTTAATGAAAATGAAAATTGTTACACAGTCATTCTATTAAATTCTTATCATCCAGTTTTCAAATTTTCTTGCATCCTTCTATCAACAACAGAGTCTGGCATAGAGTGGGCTGGTAATAAATATCTATTGAATAAGCACACATCCATCTCAACTTCCTCCTCCATGTATAGTGAAGAAATGTCTCTTCTATTTGGGTCCATAGTATTTCTCACTTGCCTTACAGAACCTCATATTGGTCCTGTTTTTACTCTCTCTTCTTTATTTTCAACCTACCCTCCTTAGTGGCTGCTTCTCATGAGCATTTAAATATGTTCTAAGGTCTTCTCCACATTAAAAAAAAAAAAAAAAAAAAAAAACTCCCTTCAACTTTATTCCCGCCCTCTCACAGTCATGATATTCTACTGTATACACACCCTACAATGTGTCCATTCTACTGTTGGTCATTAGGGTTATTTCCAGGTTTGTGCTAATACAGTATTTCTACATACTTGCACATATTTCCTGGTGCACATATGTAAATTTTTCTTTAGGAAATTGCTAGGTCACTAGGTGTATACATCTTCTACTGCACTACATAATGCCCAGTTTGAAATGGCTGGACCCTTTACTCTTACTCAAGCCAAGTGTATGGGTTTCCATGGCTCTATATCAGCACACCCCGAGAGTCTCAGATTTCTTAGATTTAGCAGATCAAATAAGTATGTAAAGCTATTACATTTTGGCTGTAATTTTCTTTGCTCTCGTTACTAATAAAGTTGATCGTCTTTTAATACATTTATAGGTCATTCTTCTGTAAGGAATGACAAGGTTTTGCTCATTTTTCTTTTGGGTTTTCTCTCCCAAGTGTTAGTTTGCACTTCTTTATATATCCTGGAAAATAATCTTTTAATTATGCTTTCTTATACTCCATATATCTTTGTAGCTGAGGGATTGAACCCAGGACCTCACACATACTAGATAAGTACACTTACCATCGAGCTGCATCCCTGGCCCTCTGCTTAATTTTGATTTTTGAAATGGCATTTCACTAAGTTATGCAGGCTTCTCTGGTCTCAAACTGTCAATCCTCCTGCCTTCAGCCTCCTGAGTAGCTAAGATTACAGATGTGCACCACAGAGCCTGGCCCAAATACCATCTTATATTTACAGTTTGTTTTCCACTTTTTTTTTTACTCTTTTGAGAAATTGATGGTCTTCTTTTAAATGAAATTGATTTTACCTATCTTTTCCTTTGTAATTTGAGTACTTTGTTGCTTTTCTGAGAAATCTTAATTATGAGATCATAAGGATATTCACACACATGATCTTCTGAAAGTATTATAAAATTCTCTAATCTACCAATCATTAATTTTTGTGCGTGTGATATCCACCCTCCAAGATGGCCCCACTAATCCCTGCCTCGAACATTCACACTCCTGGGTGGTTTCTCTATTCAGGGAATAAGGCTAACCTAAGTAATAAGTTGTTGTTGTTGTTGTTAGGTATCCTGGAATCAGGTCCAACTCATAGTGATGCTATGACTCTCATAGGGTTTTCAATGACTGATTGTTTCAGGATTGTTTTGGGAGTGGATTGTCAAGTCCTTATCCCACTTTTGCAGTGCTGGGGATCAAGCCCAGGTCCAAAAATGGTGTTTGACCTCTAAGCTTAGGTAATAAAAGCCATGCAATTTCCATGTTGCTGTCTCTCTCCGGGGCAGTCAAATTCCATGCCATGAGGGCACACTGGCAGCACTATGGAGCAACCTACTTGTCAAGGAACTGAAGATCTGAGCCAAAGACTAGTGAGAAGCTGGTAGACAATAGCCATGTGAACAGGCGGGCTTAGAAGGTGGACCCTCCAGTGACAGCCAAGCCTTCAGAAGCCTGCAGCACCCAGCCAGCATATTGATTGCAGTCACATGAGAGACTCAGAATCAGACAACTTGTCCTTGAATTCCTGTCCAGAAATGGTGAGGAATAAATATTCATTACACTTGGAGTCCTATGTTTTGGAGATTTGTTACATAGCAACAGATAATTGAAATAATTAGATATGTGAGGTAGCATTTCAGTTTCAATGTTTTTTCACTTGCATGATCAGTTATCCCAGAAGTATTTAAAATCATCTATCTTCAAGTTCAGTTCTATCATACAGCTTCAAATTATATATGGATCTGATTCTCAACTCCTATTCAGTTTCACTGGTCAGTTTGTTTATCCTTGAGTAAAGACTTCATTATTTAATTACTATAGCTATATGATTTTTAAAATATTTGATAAGACATACTCTCAAACTTGAATATTTTTCAAGAAAGTCACATCTGTTTTTTAACCTTTTGGTATTTTATGTATCTAGAATCACCTTGTCATTCTCCACGGGAAATTCTATCATGTTTTGAATGGAATTACACTAAATCTATAAAGTATTTAGGCATATTTTGTGCTTTTTGTTCTTGTTTTTGCAGTATGTAAGGATTGAACCCATGTGTCTGTCCGCTTGTCATGCTGTGAGGGCTTGTGTGTAGCTGAAAGCTATGCCCCTGGTATTTCAGACACCAGCAGGGCCACCCATGGTGGACAGATTTCAGCTGAGCTTCCAAACTAAGACAGACTAGGAAGAAGAACCCAGAAGCCCCCTCCAAAACAACTAGTCATTGAAAGCCCTGTGAATAGCAGAGAAGCTCTGTCAAATACAGTGCCAGAAAATGAGTCCCCTAGGCTGGAAGACATTCAAAAGGTGACTGGGGAAGAGATACCTCCTCAAAGTAGAATTGACCTTAATGACAGGAATGGTGTAAAGCACTTGGGGCCTTTTTTTGCTGATGTGGCATTACTCAAAATGAGAAGAAACATAGTAGCTGAACAGTGTGCCCAACATAAAAAGACTGTGTATGGCATAGTGCTGAGGAGTGTTTTGTTCTGTTGTACATAGGGTTCCTATGTATCAGATCCTACTCCGCGGCACCCAAGAGCAACAACAAGGTGTTTAACCCAGGATCTTGCACATCCTTTACAAGTGCTCTACCACTGGACTGTACCCCCAGCTGATTTTTTATTTTTTATGTTCTGTCAGTGTCTCACTAAATTACCCAGGCTACCTCTGGCCTTGAATTTACAATCTTCCTGGCTCTATCTCCTGAGTTGCTGGGATTACAAAACTGTGCCTGGCCTTGACTCTTGTAATCCCTGTTTATCCATAGTGTGTCGCTGCATTAACTTACAGGCATCATTCAATGTGTTTTCCAGTTTTCTTTGCAAGGGCCATAGATATATTAAGTTAGCTTTTTCCTAGGGATTTCATTTTTTTTTTTTTTTCCCGGTACCAGGGCTTGAACCCAGGGCCTCACGCTTGAATGCTCTGCAAGTGCTGGACCACTGAGCTGCACCCTCAGCCCTTTTTTTTTTTTTTTTTTGAGACAGGGTCTTGCTAAATTTCACACACTGCCTCTGGTCTTGAACTTGTGATCCTCCTGCCTCCGCCTCCCAAACCACTGGGATTATAGGCATGCGCCACCGTGTCCAGTTTGGGATTTCATTTTTAATACACTAACATGAAATATTATAAAGTAGAATTTTAGAGAAGATAAAGTTTTAAATAGCATAAAATATGTCCAACTGCTCAAGCCAGAAGCTAGCTCATAATAAGCATGCAATAAATTTCTTAAAACAGATGTATAATCCAAGCATGGTGGTGCATGTATGTAATCCCAGTACTTGGGAAGCTGAGGCAGGAGGATCACCAATTTGAGGCCACCCTGGGCTGCATAATGAAATACTCTGTGTGTGGATATACATATACATATACATATACAGATATAGATATATGGGCTGGGGTTTAGCTAAATTGGTAGAGCGCCTGCTCTGCACTCCCTGAAGACCCGGGTTCAATCACCAGCACAGCAAAAACAGGAAAATGACCTGACAATCCACTCCCAAAGCAATCCCAAAATGATCAGCCGATGAAAATCCTACAAACATCACTATGAGTCGGACCCAACTCAATGGCACCTAATGACAACAACATATATGAATGAATAAAGGATGAACTTTAATCAATTACTTTCCATAGGACCAGTATACCTATCTATAAACTATCTATTTCAGATACTATTCTACCTAAGTATTCAGTATTCTCAAAGGATTTTTCCCTCTACAATAAGAAATCCTAATGTTTCTAGTTCTTATCTTAGTATGGCACCAATAGATTAATGCAAGATCTAAAGGAATAGCTTCAAAAATGTGTAAAATGGAATGTCATATCAACATGTCTTTTTCTTTGCTGATATTTCCTGCTAAGCATATTCAGCTCAACCTATTGTGCATCACTGAGGCCTTCACAAACCTTTTTGTGTATCAGGAAAATGGAGAATTATATCTTTTTCTATAGTCTACTTTATTGTTGGGCTGGAGTTTAGCTCAGTTGGTAGGGTGCTGCACTGCACTCTCTGAGGACCCGGGTTTGATCCCCAGCACCACAAAAACAGGAGAAGGACATGGCAATCCACTCCCAAAGCAATCCTGAAGCAATTAACCATTGAAAATCCTTTGAGGGTCACTGAGTCACATCCAACTCGACAGCACCTACCAACAAAAACTTTATTGTTATAGTTACAAAGGTTAGCTTCCTAGTCAATGGAAAATATGACTGAAAAAATTTTCTAGAAATTATAGTAGGGCCTCATCACAACCACAATCATCATTAGTCCCACTGTGTATGGAATTTCTAAACATTTCCAAATGCTCAATTTGAGAATATCTCCTTTCACTTATAATTTCTGACAATATCATAAGTCCCTCAGGAACTTAATAACTTTCATTCTTTTTTCAAGATCTTAGGAAGAAATAATGTGCTGGAATTGGGCCAACAGTATGTGTTTCTCTTGTGGATAAGCAGAATTTCATAAAAAGACAGATGATTCAAGCAGATGCTCATCATGCAATCGCCAGGAAAAGCTCTAAGAATCACAAAGATAAAAATTAAATCCACTGTTTGGAAATTTCTCTGTTTCACACAAGGATTTTTTGAAGTAATATTCAATTGTTTTAAAGTATTTTTAAAGAATTTCCAAAATTTCATTTAAAAATACTTTTGAAAGGTTGATTGCTATTCCTCAATCTACATCTTGTAGGAGTTTTGTGGGAAGTAAGTGGGTAGATATGGACCTTTATTTGTTAGTGCCTCCCTTGTGCGTCAACATGCAGGGCTCTCTGAGACACAGTCACAGCTTATTTCTCAAACCCCCTTCCAATCATACGGAACTTTCAGCATCTCCTGAAACATGCCCTGCTTTCTTGCACCTTCCTGACTTTTCACAATAGGTCTCTCTTCCCAAAATGCTCCCCCATAGACTCCACTAACAAGATCCACCAGGTGAGTACCTACTGTATTTTCAGATTCCGCCCAATATCACCTTCCTATAAAATGCTGTGTCACTGCTTTTCACTTCCTGCAGTAAAAATAAACATTGCATCATTGATACTTTCTCTCTCTCCACTCTCCATCTTCCTATCATGCTACCTATGGACTATACTGGCTGATTTGCCTTTGTGTTTCCCACTGAGCATCCAAAAATTATTTATGGCCAGAAATGGTATTGCTCACCTTTGAATTAATCACAAGGTAGGGTCTAATTCAGATAACAAAGTCATCTTGAGAACTGAATGAATAAATGAATGCCTGTATTTCTATCATCGATTTACTACTTAGTTTATACATTTTTAAATTTTATTCTCCAATACTTTGAGATTTAGATTTACATTAAATGCAATCAGTCCTACATATTAGATATTATTCTGTACTTTTCAGTTCTCCTAGCATCATCCCTATAAAGGTTAAGAAAATATATTATAAGATATTGTAATACAATAAATATATATCTAAAACACTATGGTACAGTCACTTTGTTTCCATTTTATATAATACCATAAGATTTAAAGAAACATGAAAAGGAATAAATAATAAGTAATGACACCAGTCTAATGTAACATTCATATGCCTGCAACTGAATTGTATTCATTAAATGTGTTATCTTGTTTAATTTAGTATGCCAAACAAGCCTAAGTGGATTGTTGATATTTTCCTCATGTGCTGATAAGGAAACTGATTCTTAGAGAGAGTAAATAAATTATCCTGTCCAAAGTCACATCAAGTGACTTCAATTCTAATCAAAGTCTCATCTTTCTGAGAGCCCCTGTTTTAATTTATTAACTGTTTAAAAAAATCACAATGTGATATTACTATAAATAATGTATGCATATATGAATTAACACTGTATTTCATGGCTGCATTCATTCTGTTGCAACATGCTTTGGTTGATCTATATGAAAAAATCCAACTTCATGCTGACATTTGGTTGGAAAAAGGAAGACATTTTTATATCCTCCTCAGGAAAATACATATATTGTTCTCTGATACTACACCAAAATTTGACAAATAATAATTTTTCTTAAATGGTAGTTGCAGTGTAGAATTCAACATCACATCAATAAGCTTTTCATACTCTAGTACATTAAAATTCATTAATTTTATCTTGTGCAATAAATGGATGGGTTGTTGTTGTTGTTGTTTGCACTACTTGAGGTTGAACCCAGGGCCCCGTGCTTGCAGGCTTTGCAAGTGCTGTACCACTGAGCTGCACCCTTAGTCCATTTTTTTTTTTCCTTTTTGAGACAGGGTCTCACTAAATTATGCAGACTGCCTCTGGTCTTGAACTTGTGATCCTCCTGCCTCTGGCTCCCCCAAGTCACTGGGTTTTTAAAACATTATTATTGGTCATTAGAAAACACTGAGTTATGCAGATCTTCCAAATATTGATACATTTCATTATATAATTTCAAAAATGAACATTTATTAACATCACACATCTCCTCCAAACGTTTGACTTGTTGAGAAACATTAAGTTCACAGTGGCAGACACACATTTTCCAAAATGTAACTCTCCCTTGAAAACTCAAATTGTATTATTGGCAGCAAATTGTAGGTTGTTTTTCTTGAAGTAACAAACTCACTTTAATTGAAGTAACAAATTCATTTTGTTCATTTTCAAGAAAATATTTGCCAATTATTCAAGTCCAAATCACTATAGTCTGTCATTTATTTTTTGTTGTCACAGTGCTGGGATCAAACCCAGGACCTCAAGTGGGCTAGCCAAGCACTCTCCCATTGAGACACATCCCCAGCCCATTGCTCTTTTAGTGGTTCAGGGAAAGGAAGTGGCCCATTTAATTTACAACTCACACAAATGCTTTTCTTTCACACAACTGCCATACATTAGTAAGCATCAGGATAACTGCATTCTGTTTTATCCTACTGAGTATTAACAAGACATTCTGAAGGATCAAGATTTTAAAACATTACTAATATTTACTACTTTGTCAAGGATATATTAAGTAAAAGAGACATTTTTTGCCATGTGTTCATGGTTGTGAAGACTACAAGCTACTCTGGTTGGTGCCACCACCTGGACTCATCTTGAGTTGCCAGCAGTGTCCCTCGTCCTTGCTTCTGCACCAACATGGCATATGTTAACACAGTGAAAAGGCAAATACCATCTTACTTACCATGAGAACAGTTTTGGCTTCATGAATCCCCAAAAGGTTCACAGGTGTCCCTCTGGCATCCCTTAGCCACACAATGAGTCCTGTACAACAACATCATTGCCACAGCCAGTCCTACAATCTGACCTCCCCCTAATACTCAGAATCAGAGCACATTACTGCTCTTCTGTACAGAACTTCACAGGGACTTCTCACCTCGTTCAGAGCGCTGTGGCATGTTCTGCATCTTCCCGTCTCATTTCCGAGCACTTTCTCAGTTGCTCGCCCTCCTCAGAGGTGGTGGGCTCAATACTGTTCTTGAACTCCTCTCACCCACTCATCCTCTCAGCAGGTCTTTATGTGCTATTCTTTCTTCACAGAACAGTTTTTGTTTCCTCCGAGATTTTCATAGCTCATTTTCTCTATTCTTTCAAGCATCTGCTCATGGAAAGACCTCCTCTACCACAGTCTGCAGGGGCTTTCAGCCCTTTCCCCTCTTTACTTTCCTTTTTTTCTTCTTGTTTGTTGATTTATTGCCCATGCTAGAATGTCAGCTCTATGAAACAAAGGATTTGATTTTGCTCACTACTTTTCCCCCAATGTCAGGAACATAATAAGCATGCAATGAAAATGTTTGGAATAAATGAATAAACTGTATTCTAATAGCCCTACCAAGGTGAATTCAAAGGAACGTATTTACCTCGTGAAAATATAACAGAGTTTCTAAAATGAAACTCATTTCATTTTAGAAACTCAACTTATTCTCAGATAGGCCCCTACAAAGTAACTCACTGTATCTTTTTTTAAAGTACAGAACCTAGGCACAACTCACAAAGAATCTGATTCAGTCAGTCTATAGTGAAAAGAGAAGACCACATATATATAAAAATTCCCCAGGGAGTTTGTGGGAATGCCTTCTAATGGGCCTACAGCTATGTAGTTTCATTGGGGTAAGATGAAAAAGGTTTGGAGTTTAGCTCAGTTGGTAGAGCACTGTTCTGCACTCTCTGAGGCCCTAGGTTTGACCCCAGTGCTGGAAAAAAAAAAAAAAAAAACAGGAGAAGGGCATGACAGCTCATTCCTGAAACAATCAGCCATTGAAAACCCTATGAATAGCAGAAAAGCACTGACTTTCACGCAGTGTCCAGGAGTGTTTTGTTCTGTTGTACATAGGGTCACATTGAGTCAACATTGAGTAACAACAATGATGGAAATACTCTAATATTTTAACTTAACAATGACTGGATAATATTACCAATTAAAATTCTACTGTAATCTGATAGCTGGTTTCAAATACTGGTTTCAAATCCTAAATGTGTCAGAAGTATATTCTTACCATGTTACCTTCATAGATAACTAGGAGAGAAAGCTCCCAAAGAGATATCAAGTGAGTTCCTTAAGTAACTGCTGCCCTTCCTTTCATATCTTCCTTCAGTCATGAAATAATTACATTCTTTCCAACTCAGTCCTCATCAGCTACCTGGGGTTTTGGTATAATTAGGAAGAATAGTTTTCCTAAATATATCAACAAAAGGTAATAGAAGCAGGTAGGGACATTTTTTTCTTCTCCAGTGCATGCAACGGCTACTTAACGCATGACTGCCATTTCATTGCCACATCAAAAGACATAGTTCACTATTTATATTTCACAATAAAAAATTGTCCTGACTCATGAGTATTAAATAGTTTAGTAAATGTCTTTTTCATTGTGATAACATAAAAATAATATAAATTTACCATTTTAACGATTTTAAGCATTATATGCATGGTTCAATGACATTAAATACATCAACATTGTGCAGTCATCATAGTAAATGACATAGATAGAAATAATTCAATAGAAAATTTAAACATATAATCAAATCAAAAATCACTTTCAATTATTAAAGTAAAATCATAGCTCTAATAAAGAACATTATCACAGGGCTCCAAATAAATGGGCAATCGTGGTGATAAATTTCTGACATTGTTGTTTATGGAACAGTATTGAAAATGTATTTACACATGTAATTTCCTTTTACAACCCAAAGATTTTCATCCAGATTTCGTATTAAAAATGAATTGATTCGTCATGAGACAGATTGCAAATTGAGCATACTAAATGTCAAACTTGTTTTTCCAGTTTAATTTAAAAAACAAACGTTTTAAAAGCTCCACCACTGACTTCCAGTTTAAGATGGTGGATTAAATACAGCCTCCATGTGACACAGTATAATAGAGGAGTTAAAATAGGAAGGAATGGACTTTTTTCCAAAGAAACAACGTCTGGAGGAGCTCAGAAACCACAGAGGAGACTATGATGTTGTCCCAGGTTGCATAACATAGCTGACCAGGGAGAGGGACTGAGCAGAACATATCTCTAGGCACAGCTTCCCAAGGGGAAGGGGAACTGGAGCCCTCATCCAAAGCGGTAAGCCAGACATCCCTGGCCATGAGACTGGCACTCCCAAAGGACATGCCCACAGTCCTGAAGACCTTGAACTCTTCTGGGGATTTGTTGAGACATAAGCTCTTCCTGACTCAACATTGGAAAGGTGACTCTTTCCCACACTCCATGTCTCAGAGGGCCATGACCTGGCACTACCTCAAGAGGGAACCTACAGTATGAGACTGAGCTACACAGTGGGCCTGAAAACAAAGAATTATCACTCGTGGAGAGCATGGGGTATGGAGGGGGAAACTTCCACTGCCCCAGAGTGCTACACAACTACAGCAGGCAGTTATAGCGAGGGTGGAGATGGGACACTGACACACTGAAAGGTTCTAACAGCAGGAGGCTCAGGAAAGTTGCTCAGAAGCAAGTTCAACCCCCTGGGAGGAGGAAACAACTCCATTTCCTGGTGGGAACTACGGAGAGTGTCAAATCTGAGCCATAGTCAGATAAACAGGCTCCATCCTATACTAACCACCAGCTCCCCCTAACAGACTCCAATATTAGAGGCCACAGAGAGAAGCCTTTCTAGTACTTTCCTTTTCCTCCTCCTCCTCCTCCTCCTCCTCCTCCTCCTCCTCCTCCTCCTCCTCTTTCATCTTCTTTTTCATTCTTCCTGCTGTACTGGGGACTGAACTTTGCATGGGGTAAGTGCTATGCCACTGTGTAGTACCTCCAGCCCTTTTTCTTATATTTGCTTGGAGATAGGATCACACTGAATTGTGTAGGCTGCCTCTGGCCTGGGGCTCAAAATACTCCTGCCTCAGCTGCCAGAGACACTGGGGTTGCAGAGGAGTAAGTCAGTGTCTGGTTCTTTTGTCTTTGTTTGTTTATAGTCTTCCCTTTTCTCATTATTAATTTTCATTTTCTAATTTCTTTTTTTCTAATATAATTTTTACCATTTTTCTTTTTTTAGTTTTTTATCTTTTTCTGCCTGTATATTTCCTTTTATCTACTTAATTTAGTTTAAATCTTTTAGGCTTACTACTTCTTATTGCTCTGCTTATGTTTACCTAATTTTGTCTATGTATCTTTTTCTTTATTGTACAATCTTTTTTACCTTTATCTCCTTTCCCTCCTTCATCTTAACATTAATTTCCTTTCTGGGTTATCTTTTTCCTTTCTTCTACTTCACCCCTGAGATATCCTTTGGTCTCCTCTTTCTCAGTCACTCTTCTTACTTCAGAAAAATACCATTGCCGGGTGTGGTGGCACACACCTGTAATCCCAGGGGCTCAGGAGGCAGAAGCAGGAGGATTGCAAGTTCGAGACCAGAGGCAGTCTGCGTAATTTAGCAAGACCCTGTCTCAAAAAGTAAAAAAAAGCGGGCTGGGGGGCGCAGCTCAGTGGTCTAGCACTTGCAGAGCATGCAGGTGTGAGGCCCTGGGTTCAACCCCCAGTATGGCAAAAAAAAAAAAAAAAAAAGAAAAAGAAAAATACTATTTATATCTTCATCCAAAATATTGTATAACATCATAGGTTACTCCATACTACTACTGCCATTCTTTGTTTTGTGGGCATTGATAGGACAGTAGGTGGCTTTAAGTGATTTTAATCATAATTCTATATCTGGTTTGGTCTAGTATTATACTTGTTATAGTGCTTTGTCTTCCTTCCTGGGAGAGGCACTGGAAATTGCGATCTCAAGGGAAAGTTGCTCACTAGGAGGAACCCCAATAAGACAGGAAGTGATATCCGCCCCTACAGATGAATAAATCACAAAATAGAAACACAAGAAACATGCAAAGGCAAGGCAATATATATCTCCTCCAAAAGACCATATTCTTTAACCACTGAATCCAAAGACACTGAACAACTGAAATGTCATTCAAAGAATTTAAAAGTCTTCTTGTAAAAATGATCAATGACTTCAAAAAGGACACAAGCAAGCAAATAAACAAAGTAAGAAAATCAATATAGGATCTAGGTCATAAAGTCACCAATGTAGAAGTCAGCAAAATGAATAGGAAATTCAGCAAGGAAATTGAGATTTTGAAAACAAAAATAGATAATAGAAAACAAATAGAAATGTTGGAAATCAAGAATGCAATAAATCAAATATAAAGTACAATAGAAAGCATCACCAATATATGAAATGAAGCAGAAGGTAGAATATCAGGGATGGAAGACAAGGTTGAGGAAATACTATATTCAGATACTAACAGAAAAAAAATGTAAAAGAACATGACCATAATTTTCAAGAACCTGGAGAGGTGACCAACATACCAAACGTAACAACCATATGATAGAGGAGGAAGCTGAGATAAAAACTAAAGGCATAGAAAACTTATTTAATGGAACTATAGCAGAAATTTTCCCAAATCTGGGGAAATGGACATCCAACCACAAGAGTCATTTAATATACCAGAAAAAAACCACCCCATGACACAATGCTTAAAATGCTTAGAATGCCAAGATCACAGAACAAAGAAATCATAGTAAAAGCTGCAAGAGAAAAACACCAACTCACTTACAAAGGAAACTCATCAAAATTACATCAAACCTCCCATCAAAAACCCTAAAATGTAGGAAAGGACTGAATGATATATTTCAAGCCCTGAAAGTATAGAATTGTCCACCAAGATAATTATATCCATCAACATTATCACTTAAAATTGATGGAGAAATATAGACATTCCAAGTCAAGCACACACTAAAGCTACAGAAAGAAATCAAAGGGATATGGATAGGCAATGAAGAGGTCACATTATCCTTATTTGAGGATTCTACCAAACATTCAAAGAAGAATTAATACCTGCCTTTGTCAAATTAGTTCAAAAGGTAGGAAAAAAGGGAACACTCCCAAACTCATTCTATGAAGCTACCATCACCCTGACACCTAAACCAGGAGGGATACATCTAAGATAGAGAATTATAGAACCATTCACTTATGAACATAGATGCAAAAATTCTTAACAAAATCCTGGCAAACTAAATTCAGCAACATATTAAAAAGATTGTCCACTGTGGACATAGGTATGGAACTCTAGGAAGTAGAATCTAGCTTCATGGAAGGTCACTGAGGGATTGGGTGGCTGGCCTTTGGATATTTTTACCCAGAGTCCAGGTGCTGGTCACCAACTCTGCTCTCTACTTCCTGATGGTAAAGATGTGAGGTTCTAAGTCATGAGCCTTGATGCCTACTGCCACCATGCCCTCCCTACTACCATTATAGACAGTTCCTCTAACCATGAGCTCCCCTAAAATATTTCCTCCCATAAGTTTTCTTCAGTCCATTTCTCTGCCTCAGCAATGCACTGGCTGACTAATACAGTTAGGTTAATTTTTTAGCAAGTGTGGGCAGAAGCCTAAGAAACTTTATTAACAGAAGAATGGGGTATTACATACTTCACCAGATATGCTTATTCTAATGTATTTATTTATTTGATATGGATACAGATGCCTCCACTTATTTTGTGCATATCTGTGATGGGATCTTCTATGAATTGACCTTAATGCTCACAATAAGCATGAATGATAGACAAATGAGAAGGCATGGGAGGTAATTTATCCAAGGTCAAACAGTTACTAAGCACCTACCCCAGAGTCCCAATTCAGACCTGTTGCCTTCAGAATCATCCCTTCAGACAGTAAAAAGTATTGCTCAAATTATAATTGTAAATGTTGTGGGAAATGTGTTTAGATTTGCATTCTTCAGGTTGTCATTGTGTGATTCCAAACTAAGAATAAATGCATAATTTAAAAATATAGATAAAAAGAGAGGAGGATAACATGAGGGTAATGGGGGGGTGAACATGAGCAAAGTACAATACAATGCATGTATGGAAATGTCAAAATGAGACCCATTAAGCTAAACACTAAGAATTACTAACAAAATAAGATTACTGGAGAAAAAAATAAAAATACATAAAAAAAATTTTTTTAATTACAGAGAGAATTCCACAGATTGACACTTTGAAATATCTGTCTTCTATATTATTTCACCATTGTCTATTCTGTTGGAGGCAAAGTAGAAATCTGTGTCTAATTTTTGTGGGTTTTGGATCAAGGTGCCCCCATCTGCCATAGCAAAGCCATTCTTATTTGACTTAAGGCAGAACAGTCACATTTTCTCTATTGAATTTTTGATATGTGAGTGAAGTGACACAAGGATGGGAAAACAAATGGAGCATAATTATTCCAGGGGCAGCACTCTAACACCACAATCAAGCAGTTCAGGTAGCTGAGCTCTTGGATTCTGTCAAGAGGAGCAGGGGGGCTCCTTCATTTTTCTGTGGATTTTGTAAGGATATCATGGTCTCCTTCCAATAAACTTCCTTCTTTTTTTACATTAGTGAGTTCCTATTTCTAATGACAAATGAACTCTAAACAATACATAAATACATCCCACAGTGACCTTTTCACTGTCCAAACATCTATTGTATTGACAGTCCACATCATAGAATTCAAAAATCAATGTTTTGTAATTCTACTAGGAATGTTGCCTCCCTAGTCTGAAAGTAAACTACCTGGGCATTTCTATTATTATTCTTTGGTGTTCCCTCACATAACCTGGCACATATACATGGACTATGCACAAAACTGATGGATAGACTTTGAAAACATAATAAGAGAGATATAAGATGGTGAGGGGTGTAATGATAAGTAATGAGGGTAAAGAAAATGAATAAAAACATCAGGGAGTGGCAAAGCAGAAGTCCAAAGCCTTCTCCTTATACCTTGCTTCAGCCTACTCAAGACTATTGTGATGACAGTCCTCTACTGGGAACCTAGACTAATAAAAAATTCATAAAAAACTGTTATGCTGGTCATTTCAACTCGTATTTATTCAAACATAACATTTCCTGCATGAGGAAAAGAGTTAGGTTCATCGAATGTCCATGGAATAACAAATTATAACATATTGTTTGCACTAATACAAAAAGTTACATAATAGTATTCTCTTCATCAGCATTTTTTGAAAATATTTAAAAAATTGCCAAGAAGGAAAATATAATTTCTTATTAAATATTGTAAATGTATTATTTTGAAGGGCTTTTAAAATTGTAGTAGAATGGCCTATTTTCCTCAGCTTGCAGAATATAAATAAATAATTTATTTCACAAATATGCAGCAGGAAACAGTGATTAATTTTGGTATATGTAGAAGGAGTGCCTGTTCTACTGTTGAAATCATTCTGAAATATGAATTAAGAGCATTGGTTTGTTATTTGCAAGGCTTGACTGTTCTCAACTTGAATGTTGAGAAAAAGAAAGAAAAATTGTTTATGAAAAAAGGTTTAGAATTTTAGAAAGTGTAATTGTTCTGGTTGAATAGTGTTTTCTCTTTGGTTTTATCCATACAAATGCATGGTTTTTAACAAATACAAAGGGTGGCTCCATCTCAAAATGACTACTATGTTTCCCTTTATTCCTATAATTTTCTTTGAAACTTTTCTTTAAGACATATTATTATAGTAAAGTACATAAGGGATAACGAAGTTAAGCATACCTTTGACTTCTTTGCATAAAAGACATTTTCTGAAATCAGCAATTGTCTGTGAAGTCATTCAATTTTGAAGGACATTTGTGAATGTAACCTCCTATGAAACTACATTAAAAGCCAGGAATGGTGGCATATACCTGTAATCTCACCTTCTCAGGAGGCTGAGACAGGAGAATTGCCAAGTATGAGACCAGCCTGGGCAACTTGGCAAGACCCTGTCTCAAAATAGAATAATATAAAATGGCTGGGGATGAAGAAAAGTGGTAGAGTTCTTGCCTACCATATATGAGACCCCTTGGTTCAATCCCCAATACCACAAAAACAAAACAAAACAAAACCCTACATTAAAATTTTTGAGGAATTCAGAAAATGTGAAAAGAAACATCAAAAGGGAAAATAATGGATGTAAAAACCAAGGACATCTATGTCTCACCCAGAAGTGAAAGAAATAAAAAAGGACTTCTGGCGTAAGATCTTGGATCAGAAGCAGTCTCCATGTGATGCAATAAAACAAAGGAGTCAGAATGGGAAAGAGTGGACTCTATTCCAAAGACAGAAAGACTGGAAAAGCACAGAATTCACAAAGAAGGTAATAGGATATTCTCAGAGTGCAGAATGGAACTGAGCAGAAAGAGGGAGTGTGCAGGACACAACTCCAGCCAGGGCCCCTGGGGCAGGAGTGGGGAACTGGTGGCCTTACCCAAAAAGGTAAGCTGGACAGCCCTGGTGGACAGACTGGCAGTCACATAGGATAAATCTATAGTCCTAGAAGCCCTTGGGTCCATTCAGAGGATTTGACAGGACAGTAGTTCTTCCTGACTGTGGGAGTCAGCCTAGGAGAAGAGCTTCATTTTGCTACCTTCAATATCATGGAAGACCATGGTCAGGTGCTATCTTTAGAGACAACCTATTGTGTGATATTGAGCTACTCCAGGGGCCTAAAAACAAAAAATAATCACCGGTCAGGAAGCCAGGTGGTGACCTGCCACAAACCCAGGGTATGACACAACTATAACTGGCACAGACAAGCTCAGAGGTTCATATAGCAAGAGGCTTAGGCAAGGTGGATGGTAGCCCCATACCCTGGGAAGAGATGACCAATTTCCTGAGGGGAACTTTGGAGACTGACAACTCTGAGCTGAGATAAAACAAAAGACTTCATCTTCAACTGACCAGCACCTCCACCTAACAGACTCCAATATTAAAGGACACAGAAAGAAGCTACTCCAGTGCTTGATCTTTTTTTTTTTTTCCTACCATTCCAGAGATTGAAGCCAGGGCTTTGTGTGGGGCAAGTGGTGTACCACTATGCAGTACCCTTAACTGTTTTCTTCTTTTTATTTTGAGACAGGGCCTTGTTGAGTTGCACAGGCTATCTCAGGCCTGGGCTTTAAGATCCTCTTGCCTTAGCCTCCCTAGACACTGGGATTACAGGTGTATACCATGATATCTGGCTCTTTCCTTTTCTCTCTCTCACTCTCTCACTCTCTGGTTCTCTCCCTTTTGTTTTCCTCATTTCTCCTTTTTCTATTTTTTTATTTCTCAGTTTTTTAAATCTGTTAGGGCTTGTATATCTCTTCTAGTTACAGTACTTTTCTTATCATTTGTACTTTTTAAAAAAAGAAATCTCTTAGGCTTTTTACTTCTTATTGCTCTTCTTATGTTTACCTAATTTTGTTTATATGTTTTTTCTTTATTGTGCAATCTTTGTTCTTTTCTTGATCTTTTCTCTCCCTCTTCCTAACATTCTTTTCTAAACCTTTTTTCTTTCTTTCACTTAGCCTTTGCTGCTTCCTTCTTTCTCCCCTTTCTTTGCCTAACCCTCTTTTTTTTTTTTAATTTTAGGCAATTTCTACTTTTACCTTGCCCCTAAATAATTTGTAACTTGTACCTTCCAAGCTTAATCTATATTATTGTCATCATTTTCTGTTCTACAGGCATTAAGTATGTGCTAGTGGCTTAAACTGACTTTAAGCATATTTATATATCTGGTTTGGTTAGCTATTGTATTGTAATTTGTCTTCTTCTCTGGGAGAAGTACTGGAGATTGAAATCTCAAGGGAAAGCTACTCATCAAGAAGATCCCCAAATAAAATGGGAAGAGATATTCACCCTAACAAATGCATAAATCACAAAACAGAACACAAGAAACATGAAAAAAGGCAATGCATCTCCTCCAAAAGACTATAATTCCTTAACTACTAAATCCAAGGACACTGATATGGTTGGACTGTCAAAGAATTCAAAAGTCTGGGCTGGGATTTAGCTCAGTTGGTAGAGCACTGCACTACAGTCTCTGAGGTCTCGAGTTCAATTCCCAGCACTGCAAACACAGGAGAAGGACCTGGCAATCCACTCCCTAAGGTAATCCCGAGACAGTCAGCCATTGAAAACCCTGTGAGGGTCGCTATGAGTCGGATACCGACTCGATAGCACCTAACAACAACAACAACAACAACAACAACTTGTAAAAATCAATGACTTCAAAGAAGACACAAACAAACAGATGAATGAAATAAAGAAATCAATACAAGGCCAAGACCAGAGAGTCACCAATATAGAAAACAAAGTCAGCAAAATGGATGATAAATTCAGCAAGGAAATTGAGATTTAGGGGAACAAAAAAGAAATCTTGGAAACAAAGAACTCAATAAATCAAATAAAAAACACATTGAAAGTATCACCAGTAGACCAGACCAAGCAGAAGATCAGAATATCAGGGATGGAAAAAAAAGGTAGAATAAATACTACATTCAGATGTCAACGAAGAAAAAGAATTAAAGATTTTTGATGATCACAACTTCCAAGAACTCTGGGACATGATCAAGCCACCAAATATAAGAATTCAGGTGGTATGAGAAGGAGCTGAGATAAAAACTAAAGGCATAGAAAATCTATTCAACAAAATTATAACAGAAAATTTCCTACATCTTGGGAAAGAAATGGACATCCAACCACAACAGGTATTTAGAACACTGAATAGACATGACCAGAAAAGAACCTCTCCATAACATATACTAATTAAAATACCAAGATCATAGAACAAAGATACAATGTTAAAAGTTATGAGAAAAACATCAACTCACTTACAAAGGAAAACTCACCAAAGTAACATTAGACCTCTCAATATAAACCCTAAAATCCAGAACAGAATAGGATGATATATTTCAAGCACTGAAAGTAAATAATTGCCAGCCAAGAATTTTATATCCATCAAAGTTATCATTTAAAATTGATGGAGAAATAGACCATCCAAAATAAGCACACACTATAGAAATTCATGACCACCAAGACAGCATTGCAGAAGATATTCAAAGGAATCCCACACACACAGCAGAAAGAAAGACAGTCTCAATCACAAGAGTATAGGAAAAAATAAACTACATGAGAGGGATAGATGAACTAATGAGAACTAGGAAAGAGTCGTGTCTAACTTAAAAAACCATCAAACTCAGAATATGAATAAAGGAGAATGAAAATAAATAGTATATAAACCAATCAGTAAAACACCTAACACAATAACAAGAATCAACAAACAACTCTGAGTAATAATTCTAAATATAAATGGTCTTAACTGTCCAATTAAAAGACATAGACTAATAAATTGGATTGTCTATGAGAAATTTAACTCAGTTGGTAGAGCGCTGCGCTGCAGTCTCTGAGGTCCCGAATTCAATTCCTAGCACTGCAAAAATGGGAGAAGGGCCTGGCAATCCACTCCCAAGGCAATCCTGAAACTGTCAGCTATTGAAAACCCTATGTGGGTCACTATGAGTCGGATACCAACTCAAGGGTACCTAACAACAACAAAATAAGAAACAATTCTTACTGGCAAGGACACTCAGAAACTAAAATTAAAAAGATGGAAATTGATATACTAAGCATGTGGAAGCCAAAAAAAAAAAAAAAAAGAGGTGATGTGGCCATCGTTATATCAAAGACTTCAAGTTAAAATTAATCAGAAGAGATAAAGTCACTACATATTAATAAAGGGAATAATCCATCAAGAAGATATAATGATTATAAATATATTGTCAGGTGCCATTAGTTTGTGTCTGATTCATAGTGACCCTCATAGGGTTTTCAATGGCAGATTGTTTTCAGGATTGTTTTGGGAATAAACTGTTACATCCTTCTCCCATTTTTGTGGGGCTAAGAATCAAACCCTGGTCCTCAGAAAGTGCAGAGCAGCACTCCACCAACGGAGCTCAACCCCAGCCCTATAAATATATATGCACCAAATATTGGTGCACTCAATTTCATAAAACAAAAACTTTGGACATAAAAGGACAAATAGGTCCAGATACAATAATAGTGGGTGATTTCAATATCCCACTCTTATCAATAGATAGAACATCCAGAGGGAAAAAGAATCAAAGAAACTTCAGAGTTAAACACTGAAATAGGTCAAATGGACTTAATAGACATTTATAGACTATTTCATCCAAAAGGTAGAGAATGAACATTCTTCCTGGTAACCTATGGGATTTTCTCTAAAGAAAATCATGTTAGGCCATAATTCAAGTCTTAATACAGAAAAGCAAATAATTTCATGTGTCTTATCAGACCATAATGGACTAAAACTAGAAGTGAACAGCAAGAGAAATTACAGAAACTGTATAAATACATGGAGAGTACACAGTATATTCAAATAATAGGTCCTTGAAGAAATCAGAAAAGAAATTTTAAAAATCTCAGAGTCAAATGAAAATGAAAACACAACCTACTAGAAATAAAAGGAATCCAAATAAGAAAAGAAGAAGTAAACTTATCCCTACTTGCAGATGATATGTTCCTATACATAAAAGACTCTAAAGATTCCAATGGGAAACTCTTGCAGCTGAGAAACAGTTTCAGCAAAGTAGTAGGATACAAAATCAACAGTAACTTCTCTACATGCTAGTAACTACTAGGCTGAGAAAGAACTCAGGGAAACAATTCCATCCACAATAGCTTCCTAAAGAATAAAATACGTAGGAATAAACCTAACCAAGAAGGTGGAAGTCTGCTACAAATGAAAACTTTAAAATACTGAAGAAAGATATTGAAGAAACTACTAGAAAATGGAAATACTTTTCATACTCATGGATTGGAATAATTAATATTGTGAAGAGGGCTGTGTTGCCAAAAGGAATCTACAGATTTAATGCAATCTTCATCAAAATTCTAATGATATTCTTCACAGATACAGAAAAAACAATTCTAAAATTCATATGGAAGCACAGAAGACCCTAAATTTCTAAAACAATCCTGAGCAGAAAGAGGAATACAAGGAGTATCACAAATCACAATACCTGATTTCAAATCACACCCCAGGCCCACAGTAAAAAACAAAACAAAACAACAACAACAAAAAACCTTCATGGTACTGGCACAAAAACAGACATGTAGACCAATGGATTAGGAGATGCAGAAAGAAATCCATGAGTTATAGCCACTGGACTTTCAACAAACGTGCCAAAACTATAAATTGGAGAAAAGACATCCTCTTCAACAAATGGTGTTGGGAAAATTGGATATCCTCATGCAGAAGACTCAAACTAGATCTCTCTCTCTCACACTATATACAAAAATCAGTTCAAAATTGATCAAAGAAGTTAACATAAGACCTGACATTTCGAAATCAATAGAGGAAAACAGGGAAAGTATTTTAGGACATAGGCATAGGCAAAAACTTTCTGAAAATGATCCCAATACTACAGGAAACAATTGTCAGAATTGGCATGTGGAAATTAAAAAGCTTTTACACAGCAAAGGACACAATTACCAGAGTGAAGAGACAGCCTACAGAGTGGGAAAAATGTTTGCCAGCTATACATCAGACAGGGGATTAATATCTAGAATTTATGAAGAGCTTAAAAAAATTAAACACCAAGAAGCAAAAGCATCCAATCAAAAAATGGGCAAATGAACTAAACGGAGACTTCTCAAAAGAAGAAATACAAATGGCCAACAATTATATGAAAAAATGTACATCTTTAGCCATCAGGGAAATGCAAATCAAAACTACAATGATATACCATCTCACTCCATTCAGAATGGGCAGCATCAAAAAAAAATGCTGGCAAGAATGTGGGGAGAACCCTACTACACTGCTAGTGAGAATGCAGGTTGGTGCAGCTACTAGGGAAATCAGTATTGAGGCTCTTCAAAAAACTAAAAATATAACTATCATATGACCCAGCTATGCCACTCCTGGGCATATATCTGAAGGAATATAAGTCAACATACCATAGAGCACCTGTTCATCCATGCTTATTGTGGTGCTATTCACGATAGCTAAGATAAGGTATAAACCTAGGTGTCCATCAAGAGATGAGTGGATAGGAAAATTGTGTCATGTATACATCAGAGTTTTATTTAGCCATAAAGAAGGACAAAATATTGGCAGTTTCTAGAAAATGGATAGCACCAGAGATCATTATTTTAAGTAAAATAAGACAGGCTCAGAAAGGCAAACATTGCCTATTTCTTCTCATATGTGGATGTTAGATTTCAATATATACTCAATATTAAAATATATAAGTCGCAAAAGTAGAAGGGGCCTACCCAGGGGGAGAAAAGGGACTAAAGAGAAGGGGGAGGGGGCAAAAAAGAAGGGCAATGGGAAAAACAAGAGAAACATCACATACTTTGCCCTTACGGCAAAAATCTGGAGGGAGGGAGAGAGATACACATAAACAAGACATACAAGTAGAAGGGGAAACATTGGTGGAGAGGAAAGGGATGGGGAGGAGGAAAGTTTTGAGAAGATAATAGAGGAGGTGAACATGAACAATGTACAATAATATACATGTATGGAAATGCATGATGAAATCCATTAACATGTTGTTCAGTTCCCTCGAGTCCATTCCAACTCACAGAGATCCTTTGTACAACAGAATGAAATACTATCTGACACTGTGCCATGCCTGGCACTATGTCAATCATTCTCTGTTATTCTAGGGTTTTCCATGGCTGATTGTTTCCAGAATGGGCTGCCAGGTCTTTCTCCTATGACTACAGCACCTGATGTTCCTTGGCAGTCTCCCATCCGAGTACTAAACAAGCCTGGCCCTGCTTATCTTCCAAGATGAGACAAGACGGATGCCAGGGTAGTATTAACTTTTATACTAAAAAACTACTAATAACAATAATAATAATAATAATAATAATAATAATAAAAGTAACATAGAAATCACTCTCATTTTATTGATGCTGATACTGCAGCTTAGAGAGCAGTAAACTAGCTAGTCCACACATATAAAAAGTGGCAGAGCTGAGATGAAAAGTCTAAGCTAGAAGCCTGGGCTGTTTCCACTATAACCAACAATGGAGAAAAGATCTTGATCATGAAAAATTAATTTCTAAAAAAAACTATAAAAATTAAGAATATCATAAATCCAAGATGCCTAGATGATTCTCCTTGGAGTAACAATATTTAATAAGATTTCTTTTATTATTTTTTGTGGTACTTAGGGTTTGAACCCAGGGCCTTGCATATACTTTGCAAGTATTCTACAAATGGGCTTCACCCACAGCCCATTTTTTATTTTTTTAGTTTGAGTCAGGGTCTTGCTTAATTACACAGGCTGCCTCTGGCCTCAAACTTGTGATCTTCCTGTCTCTGCCTCCCAAGCTACTGGGATCACGGAGTCACCACCATACCCAGCTGTGCATTTACTTCTTTATGCATCAAACCACAGGACTTGATTCAAATCAAAATATTACAATGTTTATATGTGTATACCCATATATATATACAATAGTAATATTGGAAATATTGTTTTTTCAAATGAAATTAAAAATGTTTTAGTGAATGAAAATCTTAATTATAACTCTATATCACAATAACACAACTAAGAAAAATGAAAAGGTAGATGGGGAAAAAAGGGAATTGATAGGTAAAGTTGTTGTTGTTGTTAGGTGCCATCGAGTCATGTCTGACTCATAGCGACCCTCATAGGGTTTTCAATGGCAGATTGTTTCGGGATTGCCTTGGGAGTGGGTTGCCACATCCTTCTGCCATTTTCTGCAGTGCTGGGAATCGAACTCAGGACCTCAAAGACTGCAGAGCGGCACTCTACCAACTGAGCTAAATCCCAGCCCCTATAGATAAAGTAGGTACACTAAATGTCTCCTGCTTTGGGCAGACAATCAACAGATACTATCTAGTGTTGTTGGTAAATCTAGACTTTGCAACCAGGGATGGGTTAACTGTGAAACTAATGAAAAGCAAGCTGTAGGAATCTTCACTTGCTCTGGCTCCTTGCACAGAACATGAAGAGCTCTAGAAATGTTGTATTTATAATTGTGTATTCTTTTTCTTAAAGTTGTATGCTCCTAAATGTATACATTTCAGGCCCCACCCAATCTTGCTCCACTCCTGAGCCGCTCCTGAGGTTTTGGGTGGGACCTGTGCACCTGGAAGGCTGAAAAACTAAAGTGTCTTTATCTGTATGGTAAATGCATTCTTGATTACATTTTTGATAACTAAAACCAGAAATTCTAAATGGTGGGGGAAGAGAATTAAAGGAGGTGGATGCTTTTCATTTTTTAGCCATTTTTATCCCTTAAGTATTTTTATAAATAACAACAATTAATTTACAATGTAATAGTCAACATGCTTTTCACCTACTGTGCATAAAAATATACATATTGAAGGCAAAAGATAGGAGTATAATGCATATATGTGTATTTCAAATAGATGTTAACTGTAATGAGACTCCTTATTTTTTCCTTATGCACATATTTATTCTGGGTTTGGTGCTTCAAGTTAACAGAAATTCCATATGGGAAAGCAGCAGTGTGTAAGATAACAGGAAGCAGAAACATCTGGTATTATATTCTTGTCCTTAGGAAGAGTATCCACAGAAAGCATTAGTGATATAACCTTTTCTTATTAAATACAGTGTTGTCCATAGGATGCTTAAAGATATAGGTGTATGTTTCTCAAGTTCTCTCTTGAATGGAGAGTTTCTTCTTCCCTGAGATGAGATGAAAGGAAGAGAAGAGAAGAGAAGATGAAACTTAAGAGAATTTATCAGAGAACTCTGTAGGATTGTAACAACAGAGCTTGCTCTTATAAGTAGCTAGTAATACTGTTTGGTGCAGATGTCTTTATGAGCCTACTGGTGAGTAAGAAAAGCACTGATTTATGAAGGTATTTTAAAAGTCTAATGAATTATCTCACTAAGATAAAGTGTTGCATCTTTCTCAGATAATTGGATTGCTCTTTACCTGCCATGGAAGGAATGCAGCTGTAAGCAGACACCAACTCCATGGCAACATGCAGATCAGCATTTTCCTTTTCAATACCTGAGGAAACATCATTTCTTTTGAACTTCTGCTCAGGCATGTTTACTTTTTGTAACAGTTGAGATGACGAGCAGCAAAAGAAATCCTTAAACATGTTAAAGTAGAAATCATCATTGGGCCATCCAAGGACTTGAGCAAGAAAGGTCAGTCTTGGCAAATGAAGGAGAACAAGCCAGGAAGACACACAGATTTCCTCACAGCCTTGGGTGTGAGCAGATTGGCCAGAGGCTCCCAGCTGATAACTGAGATCGTCTAATCCACTAAGCAGTTTTGCAAATGATGGCAGGCAATAAAAAGTGCCTAAACTAATTAAACAATATAAATTATCTATCTTTACATTTACTTACCACATTATATACTTCTAAGTGAATGGTTAATATTTTCAATGAAGTTGACAAATCTGTTTATCTGGGTGGTTAGAAATGACTAGGCCTCAGTTTGTGAGGTTGTTTCTTTCTTAATCATTATTTTATTTTCAGCTTTTGCTAAGAACACCTGCACGGACATCCTAATACCAACTAATTTCTCTAAATTATTGTGAAAAGTTAGGCCATTTCAAACAAAAAGATATTAAGAAATGGAAGAATTACATATTAGATTGTTAAACATTGCATAATGGATCATAGATTAAAAATAGCATGTTGGTAAATGAAAGTGGAAGATTAAAGAATCTGTAATGTCCTCTCAAGTCTACATTTCTTTGAGTAACAAGACTACATGAAGAAAGTCAGAGGCAGAAAAGAAGAGTTGAATTTTTTTAAATTTTAAAGTACTCATTAAAAGTAATTATAATCTCAAGGTAGGCTGCAGTTACCATGAGAGGCAATTGGTGAAAACAATGCTTGTTTACGGGAAAGATCCTTAGGGACGCCATGGAACAGAGGAGAAAATGTAAGAATATATGGGCAAAAATACCTATGGGTGCAACATTTATTAGAAGGATTGTCTCAGAAGCAGAAACAGCCATTAAAAGCAGCAGAGAAATTCAAAATAGCAGAGTCAGCAGTAAAAATAATACTTATCTGTTATTTTTGAAATAGAAAAATGCTTGTAATTACCATATAATAGTAAGAAATGTGCTAGCAGAATACCATGAAAGCATATTGAAGCCCCAATGAATGATTTAGTATCTGACAACATCTAACAACAACAATCCAGAGTTACAAATATAGAGAGAGAGTGAGAGAGGAGAGAGAAGGAGGTGTGTGTGCGGGGGAGGGGGTGTGGAACATCAAGGAGAGTCAGCAAAAAAATATTTATTAGATATTTATCAATAGGAGATACTACATTCTGCAAGACCCCTGCTATTTTGCCAAAATCACCTTATTCTCCGCTACCTTCTTGCCACTCCATCTATGCCCTGTATTCTGGTCACAGTGATCATTTCTCACCTATTTGAACATGACAAACTCTTTGCCTAGCCTCAGTTTCCCTAATCCTGATGTTTTCTCTGCTGTATGAAGCTCTCGACATGTTAATATTACCCCATGGCTTCTGACTATCATTTTCTATCTCAGCAATATTTATATTTGTCTTCTGTAGAACAGGTATCAAAATTATTCTTAAGACCAGAGTTAATTTCAAAAGTAGAAGAATCCCAATGAGGGAAGAGACTCTCCTGCTCACTACAAGGAGCTCAGGATCTAGTATTGTACTAGGCATACAGTAGGCTCAAAATAATGGTTAAATAATGAGTTTGTTAACAAATTAATAAGCAAAACCATGGAAACATGATATAAGTTACAATGGAGCAGACAGAAAAACAACTCTTCTAATATTGCCTTTTACAAGCATAGCATGTTTTCCCCAACCTCTTCATGAAATTCTGGTTTCGTTTAGACCAGAGAATCTCATGATGTGGCTGTCAGGAATCATGGCAATAATCTAAGGAGGTCAGATGCGAAGCAGTCCAAAGTCCACCAAGAACTAAGGATCTTCAGGCTGGAATTAATTGTGTCAAGGACTGGAGAAGTTCTGTATTTAAGAAGAACAAGTGAATTAGCTCAGCAGCTATTACCAAGTTCCTGCTGAGTACCTATTGAGAAACTACTTTGTGTCAAGCATGCTGCTAAGTCCACAGAAGACAAAGGAGAACAAAAAGTCTCTGCTTTCAAGAAACTCATGGCCTAATAGAAGAAACACAGATATAGATGCACATTTTTCTACAACTATGAGAATTACCTTCTTAAAACTCAGTGATAGAGCCAGGCACTGTGGCACAGGCTTGGAAGCCAGAGCAACTTAGGCAGACCTTGTCTCAAAATAAAAAAAATAAAAAGGGGGCTGGGGGTGCCTAGCCCCTGCTCAAGGCCCTGGGTTCAACCTCAGCCCCACACTGAAAACAAACAAAACAAACAAAACCCTCAGTGACAAGTTAATTTGTAGACTAAAAATGAAAGACTTTAAGAGGCAATAGAATGTGAAACAAAATTCATAATGATAACAGGATGGCCTTATTATTGGTTATTTATACCCTTAACAGTTTTTCACTGAAAAAAGGTCATTTCCTTGCATATTAAAATTTGAATTTAAATTTATTATCTTTAAAATTTTAGGTTCAACATACAAACTTAATTCTACTTTAAATTTTAACAATTTCTGAATGTTTGATATGTTCCATTTAATATTTTAAAACACTTTAAAACTATGCTTATAAATTATTTAATTTCCTTCTAAAGTATTTTACTTGTATGACTTAAAATGTTGTCCAATGTAAAATTAGTTTTGTTTTGCTTTTGTTCCTGGGCTGGGTGTTGAACCCAGGGCCATGGAGTCAGGTTCAACTCATAGAGACTTTATGTACAACAGATGGAACACTCCCAATACTGTGCCATGTCTGGCACTATGTCAGTACTTCTCTGCTATTCACAAGGTTTTCAATGGATGATTGTTTCAGAATTGTTTTGTGTGTGGGCTTCAGGTTCTTCTCCCTCTTTTACAGTGCTAGGGATTGAACCCAGGGCCTCGGAGAGTGCAGACCAGCACTCTACCAACTGAGCTAAATCCCAGCCCATGTTTAGGCATACAGTAGCTTATTTGTTTATCTGCTGAAGGACATGTTAAGTTTTGTTTTGTTGTCTACTATAAAGTTCCATGAACATTAATAAGATTATGTATGGACCTATGTCTTCAGCTCACTACCAAATACTCAAAGTTGAATGGTTGGATCATATAATATTTAACTTTTTAAATAAAATACAGAATGATTTTCACAAATGGTTGTATCCTTTTATATTCCCACCTACAGATGAATGTTCCAGTACCATTACATCCTCACCAGCATTTGATATGGTCAATAGGTTTGATTTTAGCCATTTGATGGGTGTGTTATAATATCTCATTATGGTTTTTACTTAAATTTCCCTAGTGACTTGTGAATCTTAGCCACTGACTCATCTGTGTATGTACTATTCACAAATAGCCTCTGGTAAAGTGTTTTTCCAGATCTACTGCCCATGGTTTAATTAAACTGATTACACTTGTGCTGGGGAGTGGCTCAGTGTTAGCATGCTTGCCTAGCATGAATGAAGCCCTATGTTCAATTCGCAGCACTACACACACACACACACACACACACACACACACAGTGGTATACTTTATTATTGAGCATCAAGGGTTCTTTATATAGTTTGGATAGGATTCTTTATCACGTATATGATTTGCAAATATTTTCTATCAGTTTGTGACCTTTTTATTCTCTTAAGACTATCTTTTGACAAGAAATCTAGAACATAAGGTATCATTATACAAAACAAATGCACAAAAATTGATTATATCTCTTTATACTAGCAATGAAAATGTATCACTACCATTTACAATCACTCAGAAAAGGTCAAGTACTCAGATTTAAATCTAATAAATAGAACTCATATGCTCCAAACTCCAAATGCTGATGAAAGTAATCAAAGATCATCTAAATAAATCAGAAGGCACAATATGTTCATGGATTTGAACATTCAATATACTCAACATAGGAAAGACTATGCCAATCTTCTCTAAATTGATATACAGGTTTAACATAATTCCAGCCACAAATTTCCAGCAAGAATGTTTGTAGGTTTATTCAGGATTGTTTTAAAATGTAAATGGAGTATGGGGAGTAGCTCAGTGGTAGAACACTGGCCCATCATGTGTGAGGCCCCTCTGTTCAACCTAGAGCACCACAAGAAAAAAAAAGTACAAAATGGAAATATAAAGGAGCTAGAATTGCTAAAACATATTCAAGAAAGAATAAATGAAGAACAACCAATTTAGTCAATTTCAAGACTTATTAGATAGTTGCAGTAATTAGGATTTATAATATTAGGGGAGGGATAGACACATAAGTCAGTGGATCAAAATAGAGAATTCACAAATAGACTCAGCTAATTTTTTTTGTGTGTAGTGCTAGGGATTTATGCTGGGCAAGTGCTTAGTACTGAGCTATATACCATTAGCCCTGCTCAGCTAGTTTTTGACAAAACTACATGAGCAATTCAGTGGAAGAAAAGCAGTCTTTTCAACAAAAATTATGTTGGAGCAACAGAACATCCATAGACCAAAATTTTAAAAAAATTAACACTGACCTAAGTCACATATCTTATATAAAAATTAACTCAAAAATGAAGCTGGGCACAGTGGTACATGCTTGTAAACCCAGTGGCTCGGGACATGGAGGCAGGAGGATCACAAATTTGAGACCAGAGGCAGTCTGCATAATTTAGCAAGATCCTGCCTCAAAAAATAAAAGTATGAGCTGTGGTGCAACTCAGGGTATGCACTTGCAAAACACACAAGCGCGAGGCCCTGGGTTCAACCTCCTGGGTTCAACCCCCAGTATCACACACACACACCAATGAAAAAGGATCAAGGGATTAAACATAGCACATAAACATTAACATTTTTACAAAACAGCATATGAGAAAATCTTTAGGATCTATAGTTAAGAGTTCTTCAACTCAAAACCAAACATATAATCCATACAAAAATAATAAATTAAACTTCATTGAAATTAAAAACTAGTATTTTGAAAAACTCCTTGTTAAGAGGATGGAAAGACAAGCTACAGATTTAAAGAAAATATTTGTATATAAATTATAATTTACATTTAAATTACAATATTTATATCTAATAAATTATATATCCAATAAAGTATTAATACCTAAGATATATAAAGAATTCTTAAAGATCCAGTCAAAAAATAAACAATCCAACTAGAAAACAAGCAAAGAGCGTGAAGAGATAACTGTCTGAAGAAGAGAAGTAAATGGCAAATTAAGACATTAACAGATAATTGACCATAACTGTCCTGTTAGGAAGTATTCCTTCTTCTTCCATTTTCTAAAAGAATTGGCACAGAATCACACTTTTCTTTTCTTTTCTTTTTTTTTTTTTTTTTTTTTTTTTTTTTTTTTTTTTTTTTTTTTTTTTTTTTTTTTTTTTTTTTTTTGTCTTAAGTGATTGGTAGACTTTGCAATGAATCCAACTGGACCTAGAATTTTCCTCACTGGAAAGTTTTTAACTACAAATAGTTTTTTATTTTTTATTTTAATTTTTTCGTAGTACTAGAGGCTTGAACCCAGGGCCTCATGGATGCTTTTGCAAGTGCTCTACCTCTGAGCCACATCCCCTAGCCCCCCCCTTTTTTTTTTTTACTTTTTATCATGAGATGGTCTTGCTAAATTATGCAATCTGCCTCTGGCCTTGAACTTGCAATCCTCCTACCTCTGTCTCCCCTGAAGAGCTAAGATAACTAGCACGTGCGACCATGCTCAGTTCAAATAGTTTCTTAATAGATGTCATCCTCGTCGTCGTCATCGTCGTCGTCATCGTCGTCGTCGTCGTTGTTGTTACGTGCTATGGGGTTGAGTTCAATTCACAGAGCCCCTATGTACAGTGGAATGAAACACTTCCTGATTCTGTGCCAGGCACATGATCTTATTTATGCTTAAGCCTATTGATGCAGACACTGTGTCAATCCATCTAGTGGAGGGCTTTCTTTTTTTTCATTGACTTGACACTCTCCCAAACATGATGTCCTTTTCCAGGGATTGGTCCTTTCTGACTACATGTCCAAAATACATAAGACACAGTCTAGCCATCCTTGCTTCCAAGGAGCACTCTGGTTGTACTTCTAGGATGCACAAATTCATGAAGCATTCTTAATAAACAGGCTATTCAAATCTTTTTTTTTTTTCTTTTTTCAGTTCTAGAGATCATACCCAGCACCTCACATATGCTAGGCAAATGCTGTACCACTGAACTACATCCCCAGCCTAAAATCATCTATTTCTCTTCAGTGAAATGCATTCAGGAGTTAATTTCAAGGAAAATTACTATTGCATCAAACTTTTGACATAAAATGTTTACAATATTTGTAGAATCTATAATAATGTAACCTCTCATTCCTGGTACTGGTTTTGTGTCTTCTCTCTTTTTTTCCCTGATCAGCCTTGTGAAGGATTTTCGGTTTTACTGATGTTTTAACAGAACTTTTAGTTTCCTGGATTGTTGTTCTCTATTGTTTCTGTTTTCTATTTCACTGATTCCTGCATTGAGATGTCATCTACTTGAAGTTTTGTTTTTCCTTTTTTTATTTCTTTTTTTTTTTAATGTCTTTCTGGGTTTTTTGTTGTTGTTTTTGTTGTTATTGCTATTTGTTTTTATTTTTGTTTTTATTTGTGATACTGGGGATTGAACCCAGGACCTAGTGCTTGCATGCTTTCCACTGCTGTACCACTGAGCTGCACCCTCAGCCGGTGTTTTTTTACTTCTTTTTTGAGACAAGATTTCACTAAAATTAAGCAGACTACCTCTGTGTAAGAAAATCACAGAAAGAGAGGCTTCTCCAATAAAGGAGAATGCTTCCAACATAAAGGACCTCTGCCGTGCACTTTTAGACTCTTAGCAAGAAAATCATATCTGAAAAAGCAAGTTTAGCATTACCTGAAGGACATTTGTTGTTGTTGTTGTTAGTTGCCGTCAAGTCGGTATCCGACTCATAGCGACCCTCATAGGGTTTTCAATGGCTGACTGCTTCGGGATTGCCTTGGGAGTGGATTGCCAGGTCCTTCTCCCATTTTTGAGGTGCTGGGAATTGAACTGGGGACCTCAGAGACTGCAGCGCAGCGCTCTACCCACTGAGCCAAATCCCAGCCCTGAAGGACATTTAGTGTATTCTAAATATAAAACCCCTTCACTTGTCTGTCAGTTTGCTGTACAGCAGGGGCTTGCATATTGTTGTGATGCTGAAAACTATTAAAGATGCCAATAGGGTCACCCACGGTGAATAGTTTTCACCTAAGCTTCCAGACTAAGACAGTCTGGGGTAAGGACCCAACCATCCACTCTCAAAACAATTAGCCATTGAAAACTCTATGAATAGCAGAGAAACACTGCCAGGTATAGTGCTGGAAAATGAGACCCCCTCCATTGGAAGGCATTCAAGAAGCAACTGGAGAAGAGTTGCCTCCTCAAAGTAGAATTGACTGTAGTGACAGGAATGAAGTAAAGCACCAGGGACCTCCTTTTTCTGATGTGGCACAACTCAAAATGTGAGGAAATCACCGTAAACATCCATTAATAATTAGAATGTGGAAGGTACATAGTATGAATCTAGGAAGATTAGAAATTGTCAAAAGCATAAACATTGACATTCTTGGCATCAGTGAGCTAAAATAGACTGGTGGTGGCCATTTTGAATCAGATAGTCATATGGTCTACTATGCTGAGAATGGCAACTTAAAGAGAACTGTATACATCATCAAAAAGACATCTCAGAGCCCAGTGCGGTGGTGCACACCTATAATCCCAGTGACTAGGGAGGCAGAAGCAGGAGTATCACAAGTTTGAGACTAGAGGCAGTCTGTGAAATTTTGTAAGACCCTGTCTCAAAAAGTAAAAAATGGGCTGCGGGTGCGGTTCAGTGGTACAGCACTTGCAAAGTATGCAAGCACTAGGCTCTGTGTTCAACCCCCAGTACTGAAAAAAAAAAAAAAAAAAAAAAAGACATCCCAAGATCTTTCCTGAAATACAATGCTTTTAGTGATAGAACAATACGCATAGCTTACATAGAAGGCCAGTTAATACGGCTATTGTTCAAATTTACATACCCCCTGGTAGGCCCCAAATGAAGAAAGGGAAGATTTTTACCAGCTTCTGACGTCTAAAAGTGATGGAACATGGAATCAGGATGCACTGATAATTACTGGTGATTGGAATGCAAAAGTTGGAAACAACTTTTCCAGTTGTTCAGTAGTTCAGTAGTTGGTTCAGTAGTTGGAAAACTGGTTCAGTAGTTGGAAAATATGGCCATGGTGATAAAAACAATGCTGGACATAGCATGATAGAATTTTGTCAGGCCAATAACTTTTTCGTTACAAATACATTTTTTCACCAACATAAATGGTGACTATACACATGGAGCCTGCAACCATAGCACTGTGGCTTCCTATCCCATCAGATCTCAGAAACTAAGCAGGTTAGTACTTGAATGGGAGACCGCCTGGGAACACCAGATTATGTAGGCTTGGGAGAAAGACCCAGCAACCCACTCCCAAAAATCAATCCACCATTGAAAACCCTATGAATAGCAGAGAAGCACTGACAATAGTGTTTCCCCTGTTGTACATAGGGTCGCTATGAGTCAGACACCTACTCAATGGCACCTAACAACAACAATACACATGGAATTCACCAGATGGAACATGCAGCAATCAAATTGACTACATTTGTGGAAAGAGATGATGGAAAACCTCAATATTACAAGTCAGAACAAGACCAGGTACTGGTTGTAGATCAGAACATCAACTACTCATATCCAGGTTCAAACTGAAAATGAAGAAAATTAGAACAGATTTATGAAAGGCAAGGTATGATGTTGAGTAAATCCCACCTGAGTTCAGAGACCATCTCAAGAACAGATGTGATTCATTAGACACTAATGATTGAAGAGCAGATGAGTTGTGGCATGACATCAAAGATGTCATTCACGAAGAAAGCAAAAAGTCATTAAAAAGACAGGAAAAAAAGAAAAGACCAAATTACATATCAGAAGAGACTCTGAAACTTGCCCTTGAATGTCAAGCAGCTAAAATAAAAGGAAGACATAATGACATTAAAGAACAAAAGATTTCAAAGGACAGTTCAAGAAGACAAAAATCAAATTATAATGATGTGCAAAAAGCTGGAGATAGAAAATTGAAAGGGAAGAACATGCTCTATTTTTCTCAGGCTTAATGAATTGAAGAAAAACTTCAAGCCTCAAGTGGCAATAGAGAAAGATTCTATAGGGAAAATATTAAACGATGCAGAAAACACCCAAAGAAGATGGAATGAATACTTAAGAGTCATACAAAAAGAATTGATGGATGACCAACCATTTCAAGAGGCTGCATATGACCAAGAACCAATGATACTGAAGGAAGAAATGGAAGCTGCCTTGAAAGCATTGGCAAAACATGAGGCTCCAAGAATTTTTGGAATATCAATTGAGATGTTTCAACAAACAGATTATTGGACCAGGTCACACTGACCCAAATGATAATGTAAATATAAATAGGCAGAGATAAAGGGACAGAGTGACAACACCTGAGCTCCTGTCTAATGCATATGTCTTTGCTATCATGTTGAATCATGCCTGTGTATCTGCCCACATGTGCACATGTGTTGTTAGGTACTGTCAAGTCATGTCTGACTCATAGCAACCCTCATAGGGTTTTCAATGATTATTTGGGGATTGTGTTGGGAATGGATTGACACATACTTCTCCCATTTTTGTGGTGCTGGGAATCAAACCCAGGACCTCAGAGACTGCAGAGTGGTACTCTACCAACTGAGCTAAATCTCATGCTGGATGTGCTCGTACTCTTATCTTATGTAACCGTCCATATATACATCCTGTATGACTGTGGCATGATTGGAACATGAGCTGGCAATTGGCCACTGTTGTGTACAAGCCTTATAAGCTCCTCTGTCAGCACTGGTGGCATGGAGAAGAGCACCCTGGAATAAAGCATGTCAGATCTGGAATAAAGTGTGTTCTTCAGTTTCTGAAAGGGTTCCAACCATCCATCTTTTGCTCAGGAGCTCAGGTTCAATAACAACATTGACCTTAATACCTGGTGTAGCTGGCAGGATCCAATGAGTGCCCCCTCCATCCTGGAGGATCTTGGTGAGAGGAGGCCCTCTACCAATTTGTGGTATCTGGTGACAGCTGTCCTGCTGCGCTGGTCCACCCCTGAGGATTGGGAGCACTAGACCCCATACATGAGTCCTTGAGGGAGGCCCTGGAAGGCATAGAGATCAGTATCCCAACCTGCCAGGAGGGCATAGTAGGGTGAGTATCCTAACTAATCCTGACCATACTGCAGAAACAGGAGGAAGTGTTGGGAGAGTGGGCGCAGGTGCAGCATTTGCAACAGGCACAGGAGGACCTGAACACCCAGATTCAAGCCCTGGAAGAAGAACAGTCACCTACAGGTAATTGGAAGAATGAGGGCTCCATGCCCATCCCATCCTCCCATGTCCCCATATCACCTATGCTGCAGGCCTGTCCCATCATTAAGCAACAGATAGAGCATGAGCAGCCTAACACTGTGGTTATCTCAATGGATACAACAAGATTGGCCAGTAGGCCATCAGCCTCTTTGGAGCCAGATCATGTGGCAAAACTTGTGGAACACAGGGCCAACAAAGGATGCGAGTGTATATATACCACCTCAGAGGACATCAACCTCTGGTAATCCCGGGCAATGACAAAGCTGATGCTCTTGCCTGGGCCTGTGGTTTATGGGTGTCACAGATAGATGAAGTCATTTGGATCCATTGCCAATTAGGGCATGTTGGCCCACGGGCTATGCTGCACATTGCCCGGGATTGGGATTTAAACATACTCCTGCAGAAGCAACACAGGCAGTCAGACAATGTCCTGCCTGTGCTGTAGCCCATCCAAAACACTACAGACTGTGGCTGAAGCAGGGCTCTATTTTACAGGATGACATGTCCTTGCAGCATTAGCAAATTGACTTCATAGGCCCACTGCCACTGGACCAAGGAAAGGCTTATGCCTTGACAGCCATTGATATGGCTCCTGGGTTGTTATTTGCTTATCCTGCACACAAAAAAAATAATGCAGAACATTACTGTATGTGCTTTAGAACACGAGTGCAGTGTATGGCCACCAACTCAGCACAGCAAGTGATAGGGGAATCCACTTTGGTGAGGATAAGGCACAAACAAACATGGGCAAAAATACTGGGTATGAACTGGCAGTTAAATGTACTATATCTGCCCCAGGCAGCCGGAATGATTGAGAGGTATAATGGTCTTTTAAAAGACAAGCTTTACTTCATGCAAACACCTCCTAGTATGAAGAGATGGGCCCAGCATGAGTACGTGGCTGTATGATTGCTCAGTAAGCAAGCCAACAAACTGGCGTGACTCCTCTGGATGCGGTAATACATGGGAGCCCACAAAGCCTACACCTAAAGACTCATAGACTCCTGATTGCATCACCATTGAGGCTTGATGGGCACCTCTTTCTACCAACTTCCTCTCCTCTGGTGGATGGGCAAACAGCTACGTGGTCTTGGCCTTGGATCACAGAGGAAACCAAAACTCCTTAGATTGCTTTGACTCTCACCTAGGGAGTAGGGTAGAAGTCTGCCCTGCACATAACTCCCCTGGGGACTTCCTGGCCTGCAACCTTGACATTACACACACCCATGCATGGGAAAGGGACTTTGTTCAAAGGCACTTTTGTGGTGGCCTTATGGCCCATATGCCGGTTGCTGATAACTGCTCAAACATTCAATGATAGCTGACATAGAGGAGACAAAGTATGGTACCAGGCCAAACACCAGTAACTGCCACTGTCTTATCCCCAGACAACAAAGTGATGTATATTCTTCCCAATGGATGCCATCCAACCATGATGGTTTCTGCGTTTTCACTGTCTTTCCCGCCAGGTTGAGTACTGTCAACAGCTTCATATCCTGGATGCACACCTGTGCAAGGGTACACAATGTACTGCACTGTTGGATGTGTACCCAACTGCCCTCAGAGGCAGTGAGTGGTTTCCCTTGGTGAATTCACCCAGCCACTCCTGAGAAATGATCTTGCCTTGCCACCCAAGACCCTTCCAATAACTGGACTGCTGTGTGTACTACTGTCAAGACTCTTCTCCAGTGAGTCATGGCAACTCCAACCCTTTATTGGCCATGTGGTATGGAACTGTTGGGGGTGGATGCTTGGAGAACAGTAGACTTTAGAAAGCCTTTAGAAAGCAACACGTATAGAGCAATAAGGAGGAGCGACCAACCATGTGGTAGGATGGAGCCCTCCTGAGGTGTGGAAACACAACAGTAGTGACTCACCCAGGAGATTGGCAGAATGGCTGAAAATATACGGGCACCAAGCCTGTTGACATGGTGCCCTTGGAATATATATAGGTCCTACCTCCTTGCCTACTGGAGTGGGCATTGTACCTGGGGAAGACCTCATATCCCTCACCATATCCTAAACATCCTACCAAGAACACCCCACAGTGGGGACATGCTATACCATCACTGGCATAGGGAGAAATGAACCACCTGGTGGTTTTATCACCTAGCTCTTGGGTTTCCTAGAGGGGGAGCAATAAAATTAGAGATGGAAAATCACAACCTTAGCAGAACATATAGCCAGAGCATTTAATCAAACCTGCCAGGCTTTAACTTTGATGATGGACAAAACTGCCCAGATGTGCAAGGTAGTTTTGCAAAATCACATGGGTTTAGATCTCTTGACAACCACCCAGAGAGGGACATGTGCCATGCTACATGTAGAATGCTGTATGTACATACCTGACAATCAATATAATTTAACCATAGCTATACATGATTCCCTATGTGCTTGGTATAACAACTTAACTTCATCCTAGTGGTGGACTATAGTGGGTTTAGCTTAGCTAGTGTTGCTTGGACCTTAGTTGTGGGATGCTGTGCCTTATATTGCTGTTGTGGGCTGTGGGCACAAGGGGTAGTCCTTTGCCTACATGTTGCTCCTTGGGCCACAAGAAAAGCCTTGCTGACACCTGTAAATGGACCCTGGTATGAAGAAATGGAATGAAGGGGTAGGCCAGGCAGGCCTTTGCCTCACACCCAGCCTCATGTTCACATTAGATCTCAGCTAGTTGAAGAGGTGAAATGTTGGGCCATGTCATGATAATGTAAATATAAACAAGCAGAGAAAACAGGACATAGTGACGATGCATGAACTTTGGACTAATTCATGCACCTCTGACATCATACTGAATTACGGTTGTATAACTTCCCATAGGCACACAATTTCTTATCTTATGTAACCCTCCAAATGTACATACTGTATGACTGTGGCACAATCAGACCACGAGTTGATGATTAGCCACTATTATGTAGATACCTTATAAGCCCTTCCATCAACACTGGTGGCATGAGGAGGTACACCCTGGAACAGAGCATTTCAGACCTGCCTGTGACTCCTTGTTTATTCTTTGTTTTCTCCATTAGCTTCTGTCTCTCACTAAGGAGCTCAGGTTTGACACCAACAAAGACCCTAACACAGATGCAGCAGTAGAGGTGCTCACTTGTTTATGCCAAGAGATTTAAAAAGGACCTACCTGGCCAACTGATTGGAAGAGATCTATATTTGTGACTATTCCCAACAAAGGGAATCCAACTGAATGTGAAAGTCATCCAATGACATCATTAATGTTACACACAAGTAAAATCTTGCTAAAGATCATTCAAAAGTGACTGCAGAAGTATATTGACAGGGAACTGCTTGAAAGTCAAGCCACATCCAGAAGAAGGTATGGAACCAGGGACATCATTGCTGACATCAGATAGATATTAGCCAAAAGCAAAGAATACCAGAAAGATGCTTGCATCTCATTGACTATGCAAAGGCATTTGACTATCTAGATCACAACAACTTATAGATAACATTATGAGGAATGGGAATACCAAACACTTGATTATACTTATGAGGAATCTGTACATGGACCAGGAGGCAATTGTTTGAATAGAAGAAGAAAACACTACTTGATTTAAAGTCAGAAAAGTTGTGTGTCAGGGCTGTATCCTTTTCACTGTACCTCTTCAATCTCTATGCTGAGCAAATAATCCAAGAAAGTGGACTTTATGAAGAATATGGCCCCAGGATTGGAGGAAGACTCATTAACAAACTGTGTTATGCAGATGAAAACTTTGCTTGCTGAAAGTGAAAAGGATTTGAAGCATTTACTGATGAAGATCAGAGAACATACCTTTCAGTGGGGATTGCCCTGCAACATCAAGAAAACAAAAATCCTTGCAACTGCATCAGTAAGCCACTCCATGATAAATGGAGAAAAGATTGAGGTGGTCCAAGATTTTGTTTTACTTGGTTCTACATTCAGCACCCATGGAAACAGCACTCAAGAAATAAAAAGACACATTGCATTGGGAAAAGCTATTGCAAAAGACCTCTTTAAAGTACTGAAAAGTAAAGATATCAAGTTGAAGACGAAGGTATACCTGACTAATGCTGTGATATTTCCAGTCACCGCATATGATTGTGAAAGCTAGACAGGAGAAAGGGAGACAGGAGAAGAATTGATGCTTTTGAATTGTGGTGCTGGAGACTAATATTGACTATACCATGGACTGCCAAAAGAACCAAGAGATTTGTCCTAGAAGTGTAACCAGAGTGCTCCTTGGAAGCAAGGATGGCCAAACTGCATCTCACATATTTTGGACATCTTGTCAGGAGGGACCAATCCCTAGAGAAAAACATCACCTTTGGAAGAGTGGTGGGTCAGAAAAAAAAAAAAGGAAGCCCCTCAACTAGATTGAATGACACAGAGGCTGCAACAATGGGCTTAAATATAAAAAAGATCACGTACATGATGCACTGTTGGGTAGTGTTTTGTTCTTTTGTACTTGGTGTCACTATGAGTCAAAAGTGATTTGATGACACCTGACAACAACACATATAAAAGCTTTATAGGGTATACATTGTGAAAATTGCAAAGAGTCTAAAGGGAAGTAGCATTCTTTTCAAAACATTGAAGTTGGCCATGATTGCTGAAACCTTTTTTTTTTTTTTTTTTGCTTATGTTAGTTTAAATGATCAAGACATTTTCCATGTGCAGGTACTACTGGGTGGGTAGACAAACATGTCCTTGCCAATAGCGTTTGTCAATACTATGTGGATGGTGAGTTATACAATTTGTGCTATCAAATTAAAAATTGTTGGTTTTCCTTAGTTGAGAACAGAGTATAAGGAATTGTGAATTTATTAATTTATCTAACTTCATTAATAAAAAATGAAAATAAGTTGACTATTTCAGTTGCATATTTTTCTTAGTTTTACTGAGATATATTCACTCAGTTTGACAAAGCAAGGGTTACAATAGTACCAGGATTACAACTTTAGATAGAATCAATGTTATGATTGTGCTTACAATTTGTATGCAAAATGCAATAAACAAACTTAGGAAATTTTTAAAAACTGAGTGATTAGTGAGGACTTCATCATGTTACAAAATCCACCTGAAATTTATTTTCCAGTAACTAGCCCAAAGATTAGAACTGGCTGAAGAACCAGTTTCACTCCAAATCAATCCCTTAATTAAAGAAGGCAAGTTGTTGTTCCTTTCATTAGTGATTCTACTGTGAAACAAATACTTCCCACGGGTCTCATTTCAGACAAGTGAATCCTTAAAGGATTTAGCTTTACTTAAATGATTTCTTGACATTGAAAGCCAAGATTTTGTTTGTTTTTTGTTTTTAAATCTCATCATTTGCAGCTCTTCATCTGGATCAATAAGAATATTTTAACTCTTTGCAAAAATGTCGACTCTTCAGGGAAATTTTATCTTTAGCAACAATTTGGCATTATACTTTATATTAGTAGATAGTTACATGTTGTCCAATGGGTCTTATATCTGAGGATAGGAACTAGGTATTATTGTTGTTGTTGTACTATACTGTCCTGTATATATCTGAAACAATGATACCTGGAAATCTTGGAGTCCTCTTGCTGCTTTGGGGGAAGCAAGTGGAGGGGGAAAAAATCAACACAACTAAGACTAACAGAAGGGAGAAAAAGATAGAATCTGGATCCTTGATAATATTCTTCCAAGAACTAATCATGCCCTGATGCTGCCCAATATTTAGTCATCCAGAATTATTCAATAATACATTCCTATGGTGTTTGACAGTTGTGTATACATTTTCTATTAGAATTGAATCTTCTAACTACAGGTACAATTGTTGTTAGGTGCCATCGAGTCAGTATCCAACTCATAGCGACCCTCCTAGGGTTTTCAATGGCTGACTGTTTCGGGATTGCCTTGGGAGTGGATTGCCAGGTCCTTCTCCCATTTTTGCAGTGCTGGGAATTGAACTCTGGACCTCAGAGACTGCAGCGCAGCGCTCTACCAACTGAGCTAAATCCCAGCCCACAGGTACAATAGTATCCCCTTTTATAGAAGAGAAAACTGAAACTTCTAGATCATAAGTAAATTGCTACAAGTAACACATTTAAGGAAGTAGCAGAATGAAGATAACTTGAGACTTTCTGCCTGGCTGATGATCACTCTTACCCTGTAAGCCTCAAGCATACATTATTATCCATTTAACAGAACTCTTTTTCCCCATTCTTATTATTAATGCCAACTTCTTTCATACTAGTCTTTCCTGTTCACCTTTTTTCTGATAGGAAGAATCATCTCTTCTCCCTCTATTACTAGGTTAGCTTTGTCCCTTATGATCTTGCTCTAATCTTCCCTGTCTTCTTTGGGACTTTGCTCTTTGAATTACTCAGCTCTCAAATTGTCATTTTTTTTCTTCTCTTCTCAGCATCTGAATGAGTTCATGTTATGCCTAACTCCTGCCCCCAGCCATTCTCTTGATCCTGGTAACTTTTTAAGATAGTCTCTCCTTTATTACATGTGCCTCAACGACACCTAACAACAAGAGAAATTTTTAGAAAATGCAGCCTATGTTTGTTATTCCCACTAATTTGATCTTAATTGAAATTGCTCTCAAGAGTCTCTGAAGGGGAAGTGGCATCACAACCCTCCTTATTCAAGGTAGGAAGAGAATATATTACAGGTTCTCTTCCTGATTGAGTTATGGTTGTTAGTGGGCAGGGTCAGTGTGTATTAAAATGTCATATGTGCCTCATGCTTTCTTAGGCTTCCTGCTCCCTGATTCTCTGTAGTGGCAGATCTAATAGGACATTTTCCTTTGGATATGATGATGATCTTTTCTTCTTTACCTCCATTCCTGCCTCCCTCCTACCATCTCTTCTCTCTTCCTCCTTAGAGCAAATCAAAGGAATGCAAGATTTTGGGGGCAGTACTGAGGACCCAAGCACTTCTTATATATCATAAGTCAGCATGAGACACAATGTTTACCTGTATACCTATTAATAATATAAGACATTTTCTACTGATGCCTATTATATACATGTTTTTGTTGTTGTTAGGTGCTGTCCAATCATGTCCAACTCATAACAACCCTCACAGGGTTTTCAATGGCTGTTTTGGGAATGTTTCAGGAGTGGACTGCCACATCCTTCTTCCATTTATTGTTGCTGGACTGGGTCCTCGAAGTATATATATGATAGGAGAAATAATAAGGTAAGGTTCTGACATTACTAGGTTTCTTGAAGGTAATATCAAAATCTCTCAGCAGTTACTATCCCTTGACTTACTAATACTGAAATGATTTCTAATGAGTTTTTCTCCTCTTCTTCTCCTTCACCTTCCTCTTCCCCCCACTCCCCCAGTACTTGGGAGTTGAATCCAGGGCCTTGCACATCCTTTGCAAGTGCTCCACCACTAGGCTGCATCCTCAGCCCATTTTTTTATTTTTGAGTCAGAGTTTAAGTTACACAGGCTGCCTTTGGCCTCCAACTTGTCATCCTCCTGTGTCTGCCTCCCAAGTCACTGGGGTACATATGTGAGCCAGTGAACCCAGCCCTGTATTTGATTCTCTTATCTGGCCCTTCTCCTTGAAATGCTTTACTTGATCTTTATGCCACATTACTTTACTAGGTACTGTAACTCAAGTCTGTTTTACTGTTAGCAATTATTTGCCTGTTGGCTGCAAAATGACACACTGAATTTCTTACTGGAACGTCCCCTATAATCTCAGTGCATACGCTTCTCCTCTGCTCAAGCACAAGATGTGGGCATTGATTACCTTTAAATTTATCATCAAACTACAATCTCCCAGCCTCACTAATTGGGCTGGGAATGGGCATATAATTGCCAGATTCAATTAGAAACAGTAAGAATTTTTCTAAGGCTTCAGAGAAAGAGGTCCTTTTTCTACCACCACCACTCCACATGAGTGGAAAGCATAGAGAGCTTAGAGCTTTTTATAGCCTTTTGGGTACTGTATGGAATTTGAGAATGCAGTCTAAGTAGCAAGAAGCAGAGTAGAATGATGATGTCTTGATGAAATCCAGGTTTTTGAGTCCTATATCCACCTGCACTTAATGGCAGTTTATTTTAGACTTCCAGAAACAAAAACTAGTGAATCCTCCCTCTCCTCTACTATCTTGGCCTAAACCCATTCAGTCTGGGTTTTCTATCTTTTACAACCTAACCAGTATAAAACCAAACACAACAACTTCTATATTTTACTGTGTCCATACATGTACATATAAATACATAGAAAAAGTTCTGGCAAGGTATTTCAAAATAAAAGTGGTTATCTCTGGAGAAATGAGTCTGTTATGAGAAACATGGCTGGAAAGGGTTTTTATATATTATCTTATTGTTAGGCTGCTTTACAACAAGTATGAATTACTCATGTAAATAAAAATCCAGTTAACACAAAGAAAACATTCTGCTTGCAACTCCTCCATCCCTTCTCAACAACTTAAAATTTTTTCTTGCATTTATTTATTTATTTACTTATTTTTTGTGGTGCTGGGGATGAAACTCAGTGCCTTGGGCATGGTAGTCAAGCACCCTACCACTGAGCTACCTTCTCAACCGAACAACATTTTCTATTGGATTAATTAACATTTTCCCCCCTGATATTCATAATGTGTAGCAGTATAGCTAAAAACTCTCTCCTTTCCTTCTTCTAGGGTGGGTCCTGGTGTTCCTGGAGCTTGTATAATAAATGTCCTTAAACTGGGGATTTAGAACTCAACTTGCAAACCAATGATGATTACAATTATGATTTACCCTGAAATAATAATTAATTATATTTAAAAAACACTTTTGCACACTCTAGTCAAGAAGTCCTGCAGCCGTAGCCCTGTGGCATCCGATCCCGTCAGATCTAAGATCAGAAGCTAAGCAGGGTCGGGCCTGGTTAGTACCTGGATGGGAGACTGCCTGGGAACACCAGAAGCTGTAGGCTTGGGAGAAGGACTTGGCAACCCCCTCCCAAAAATCAATCTGCCATTGAAAACCCTATGAACAGCAAAGAAGCACTGACAATAGTGTTTCCCCTGTTGTATAGAGGGTGGCTATGAGTCGGATACTGACTCGACGGCACCTAACAACAACAACAACAAGTCAAGAAGTAGTTGCTGCACCATTATCTGCTTTGCAAACAAGAGCAAATGAGGTACAAAGTACTCTAGAGGTAGAGAGGCAGGATAGAAAGACAAAATTTAGGAGACATGGGTAGGAAAAGAGCCCTCATCCTAGAATATAGTTTAAGTCTTCCTGGCTGAAATTCAACTACTAAGAAAACTAATGTGTGGCCTGCTGTCATAGAGATATTATTTTGAGAAATATTTTAGATGAAAATGTTAAAATAGTTATACTTGGAGTTAAAAGTGCATGTAACCTTTGAGGTTAAACTTACTCTTCCTGTGGCGATTGGGTGCTTCTCTGAGAATGTTACAAACAAGACTAGGAACCATGTATGCAATCAACTTATGCCCAGCTTCCTTGTAAGAACTCCCTTGGCCATTTTGGACATATCCATCCTAACAGCACCCCTTCTTTATCTGTAAATCTAAACAATATACCTCCTAAGCCTCCTTACAGTATTGATCTACAAAAGAGGGACTCCTTAGATAAAAGTATACCGAAAGTTTCTCTCTAACACAGCACCTTCTCTTGTTCTCAAACCTAAAAAATTCATTCACAGAAGAGGAAGTTTTTTAAGATAAAGAAAAATTTAAGAAACCCAGCTCATTGTTCTTGCTTAACACCTTGAACTGAATTGTAAATTACATCCTTTCTGGAGAAATGTAAAGTCAAAAGTCACCAAATCACATATACATCCATTGCAAAGGCACCGAAGCATCTCTCTCTCTATATATAAGCTTGCTCTAAAGCCTGTGCTATGGGAGAAGGACATGGCAATTCACTCCAAAGCAATCCCTAATCGTCAGCCATTGAAAACCCTATAAAGGTCACTATGGGTCAGACACAACTCGATGGCACTTAACAACAACAAAAGCCTGTGCTAGCTCCTACCCTTTACCTCATAAACTTCAAATTGCTTCAGTCTCTTCCTGAACCTGTTCTAAAATCCATTTTTGCAACTGAGCCAAAGGCCTAGCTTTTCCTGAGCGGCTGTCTGGAGAAGGGTAATTCCATGGTCTAAGACAACAGGAGTGAGTACTGGGCTGTAGAACATTCTACCATAAAATAATGGTACCTTTTGACTCTCAGTCCCTGGGCTTTTCCATTTCACCATAACCTGCAGCTGGGGCAGGTTTCAGGCAACACCAATTTAGACTCATGTTTTGGTGGTAAATTGAACTCCCTTCAAGAACCGGGAAGAGCGCTATTTATCTCTATGATGTCTTTTATCATATTACATTTCTTTTCAGATGTACCTGGCCTCAGGCATATAAGTGCTGTGATATGGAACTAAACAATTTTAAATAGTAGTTTAGTGTTCTGGACCTTCAAAGTTAAATTTCCAGCTCCTGAAGACTAGGAACCAAAGTGTTCTCTACAGCACCTGGGTTTGAAACTCAGCTTGTTTCATCTCAACAAGAAGAAATTGTTAAAGAGAACCAGTTGCTCTTCATCTGGGGGAGCCTTTCTCTTCAGAAGTCATGAGAATAGGTTTACCACCAGGGGGCGAAGTGTTACTATTAGTAGACATAGGAAAAAGCGCGCTCTCACCTGAATCTTTTCTGAATACTAGATTTCATTGTTCCAGAGTTTAAGGTTTCTCTCTGTTTAACTGATCCCTGAGAATGATGGGAGCACCTTGATTTAACACCACATAGTGAATTCAAACCCGTCAGCCCTCTGAGCTTCATTAATTCATTTTTCCTAGTTGCTGGAAAGTGTTGTATTATGGAGATGATAATGACTGATAATCCAAATGAAAGCAATTTTGACATATTCAATACAACCTTTTATTGCCATAGGCATGCCAAAATCCTTTTCTGTAAAAGGGACAGGCCTTAGACTGCTTGAAAAACAGGCCTCATTAGAAGAAATTTTTGCTCAAATAGGGAAATAAAACAGCACTGGAATTGTACGATAGAATACCATCAAGTCTTAGCCGGTACTCTCAGCCTGAAGAACGAAAGCACATCAGAGGGATGAGTCATCTTTCTCTCTTTATACTGCGGAACAGTATAAAATAATTTACCGAATATTCAAATGAAAGGAAAAGAGAAAATCCAAAGAAATCAACAACTGAAATTAATAATTAAAACAATTGGTCGTGAACAATGTCAAATTGCTTTGTTGCGAGCAAATGAGGCAGCTAAAATAGCTCCTCCAAATGGATGGCAACAGGGATTTTTCATGGGAGGAGACATTCTTCTACTTGGTTAACATGTTAGAAAAGTGCAGACTCCTGACCAAATAAAAAAATCAGATTCTTGGGTTTTCTTTCTACCGTTGGGAATAACCTGGTTATACAAGAGTGGAATGAATACATGTGAATTTTCTTTTACCTATCAGGGGTCCAAGGGAGAGATTTGATATTCATTTGGGCAGATAAATTATCTGTCTTCAAAGAGTCAAGATGCATCATGTCTTTAAAATAAAGCATAATTTGAAGAGGGGCTAGCAATGGGACAGGAAACAAAGTATAGAAATTGGAGAATACAGTCCTTAATTGCTCCAAGATAAACTCATTTAATGCCAGGGATGTAGAACATACTGGGTAATGTCACAATGCTATAAAAGGAATGGTACTTGCTATGTGTCATGCCAGGATATTTCTTCCCAGGCCTTTTCTGGCCCTGGCTATCTCAGACTCTGAGAGGGTGGCCAGGATGGTTTAGGGGCTTTACCCCTACCCTCACAAATCGCGCAAATATTGTGAGTGGCTTCTCTAATCTGGAAGCTTGTTATCAGCATCTCCCACAGGTTTCCTCCCCAGTGGCAGCCCGGAAGCCAGGATTAATTCCCGGCAACGCCAGTGCCCTTAATGAAGATGCCTACAGGGGTCGCACCCCACCGGGAAGGTGGGACGTAGGGTCCAGGCGCGTTAGACTGGCCCCGCCCACTGAGGGGCGGAGCGCCCTCGAGGCCCGCCCCGCTGGCCAGGGCTGCACGTGACTCGCGGCCCCGCCTCTAGCCCGCTCCGCAGCGCCAGCTCGGCATCCAGGCGCGGGGCGTGAGTCTGGAGTGAGACCCGTCAGGCTCCAACTCCGCAGTGCCAGAGGGTGGCAGGCAGCAACTTTCTCCCCGGAGCTGCCGAGGCGGCCGGTGCTGCCGTGGCAGCCGGAGGGAGAAGCGCGAGGAGGAAGGCGGAGGCGGCGGCGACTGCTCCCGCCGGCTCGGGCGGTCCCGCCCGCCGAGACCGCCGGCCCGCCGAGCCTCATCCCCCCGGGCAGCCCCGGGCCGCTGCCCTATGTCCCGCAAGGCGAGCGAGAATGTGGAATACACGCTGCGGAGCCTAAGCAGCCTGATGGGTGAGCGGCGCAGGAAGCAGCAGGAGCCGGACGCGGCGAGCGCGGCCGGGGAGCGCAGCCTCCTGGCGGCCGCCGAGTCCACCGCCAGCCTGCAGAGCGCGGGCGCGGGCGGCGTCGGGGACCTGGAGCGCGCGGCGCGGCGGCAGTTCCAGCAGGACGAGACCCCCGCCTTCGTGTACGTGGTGGCCGTTTTCTCGGCGCTGGGCGGCTTCCTCTTTGGCTATGACACCGGCGTGGTCTCGGGGGCCATGCTACTGCTCAAGCGGCAGCTCAGCCTGGACGCGCTCTGGCAGGAGCTGCTCGTGTCCAGCACGGTGGGGGCGGCCGCCGTCTCGGCGCTGGCCGGCGGGGCCCTCAACGGCGTCTTCGGCCGCCGCCCCGCCATCCTCCTGGCCAGTGCCCTCTTCACGGCCGGCTCGGCGGTGCTGGCCGCCGCCAACAACAAGGAGACGCTGCTCTCTGGCCGCCTGGTTGTGGGGCTCGGCATCGGTGAGTTCGGGCTCCTCGAAGGGCGTCCCGGGACCCCAACGTCAGCATCTCTGATCCTAGTGGCTGCATTCCTTTTGCTCTTTCGGGGGGGGAGGGTCCCCCAGAGGTCTCGCCAGGTCTCGAGAATCCTCAACTTCTCTTGCCTCCGGAGCCACCTCCTAGGTGTCCAAAGCTCCCGTGGGCGTGGGTGTGAAGGATTCTCTGTCATCTCCCCCGAGCCCACGTGGAATCCTCGATCGCCCACGGTTCACTCTGTCCGCAGAATTAAGACCTGAGCGCCTCCAGAACCCCGATCACCAGCTTTTTCCTTGATCCAGCCTAACCTGCTGCCGATTCTTGAGCTAATGAGGGGCTCTGCTTTCCTGCGCTGCCCCCATTTTATTTCTCTACTGCTCACACCTTTCCATATTTAGGGTCCCCATCCCAGAACCCAGCCAGTCGTGGTCAAAATAATGATAATTTTTAGGGTGAAAAAAATTCTAAACTGTTACTTATCGCTTTTCCTTCAGTAGTCATTTGTCTTTAGATGGACTATTTCTTTCTTTGCTTTTGTGCTTTTTGTATTTTTTACCCTCTTGGCAAATGAATTCCTTGCTCCTGTTTTTTCAACTTTTCCTTTGGATCTATATTCACCCATTCTCTTCTCTTTTTTTTTCCTCTCTAGCTTTCCAGTTGGGAACGAAGTTATTTATTAAAAGTCACACTCACTTCCTAAATTCATTTAGGAGCTACTTTTGTGGATAAGTGCCCAGTAAGATGGATGTTTGCAATTTACTTTAAAAATGAATAGATTAACCCCTCCCCCCTCATTGATTTTTCACCCTGGTTGCTGAGCAGGAGAGGTAAAATTGGCAAGTTCTTGGCAGACGGAAGCTATTTGGAATGTGCTCAGTATTATTAGAAAGCACTTTTGAGGGAAAGTGGGAGGTTATGACTTAAATCTCACTAGTAATTTTTCTAAGACACACCGCTGATGCTTTTTTAACGTTTCATTTCATGCTTTAGTTTTTTTTTTTTTTTTTTTTTTTTTTTTTTTTTTTTTTTTTTTTTTTTTTTTTTTTTTTTTTTTTTTTTTTTTTTTTTTTTTTTTTTTTTGGTGTGTGTGTGTGTGTGTGTTCCCTTAGGGTGCTGTTGAAGTATTTCTTCTCTATGGCTGAGGTTTGATGAAAGCACTTTAAACCTGAGGCTGCTGCTGATCTGTTCGCTCACCACTTGTTTGATGTAGATGCCTTTCACTCTTGCTCTGTAGGCTCTAAAGGGAAACAAATGTCATTTTTCGACTATTCATGTAAGAACCAAGAGCCTAAAACCCCACTCTGCACTTTGTATCGCACATCTGTCATTACTGACCTTTCTTTTGCTTGTTCTTTGTACTATTGTTCAGTGACGCAGGTCAAGGCTCTCAGCAAAATGCGAATTTGGTAAATGAAGTCAAAAATGACCAAAAAACCCACAAACAACCCCTGCTGAAATGAAATCTTTTTATGGAAACTATGCCTTTAAGGCCCTTAAACATATAACCTGCCTTAGAATGAAATGACTAGGATTCTTTTCTCAACATCCTTTGCTTTGGGACACCTGTGCCTCTTTTTTTTCCTTCCTGACGTAGGAATAACATTTTAGGTAGCAAGATTAGGTCAGTAAACCTTAGTATTTTTGATTTTGAAACTGCTGGGAGTTTTTTTTTTTTTTTTTGGTACTTGTGGGTTGAATTTAGGGCCTTGCACATACTTTGCAAGTGTTGTACTCCTGGGCTGCACTCATAGCCCATTTTTTATTTTGAGACAGGATCTCACTAAGTTACTTAGGCTGCTTCTGGCCTTGAACTTGTGATCCTCTTGCCTTTGCCTCTCAAATATCTGGAATCACAGGCATGTACTACCATGCCTGGTTGAAATTGAACTTTTGCAGAGGTCTCTCAATGAAGCTTCCAAGCATTGGATGAAAATTTGATCATTTTGTGCACTCTTATCTAATGGGAAAAAAATTGAGCCCACGTTGTGAGTCAGGTTCCCTTACAGGTGATGTGCACAGAATGGCAAAGAGAAGAGAGAGGACTTCAGTGAGCTCAGCAGGTCGGACAAAAAGCAGGTTGAATTGGGTGCACTCCTTAAGAGAGGCTCTCAGAGATGGCTGATGAACTCAGAGGATACGGTTGTCCTCAACATAGGGAAGCCAGAAGCTTTTACCAGTGGAAATGGTATTTTGATACAGGAGGATTGTTTTTAACAGTAGAAATGAGGAAAGAACCTTGTAGGCCAGGGAATGAGTATAGAAAGCAAAGCGTAGGACATGCTTGGGTAGTACGGTAGATGCAACAGAGGGTAAAGCAGAGGTAAGATTGAGTGTGCAAGGACTGTGGAAGCCTGTCTCAAAGCTTCTCTGGGCTCCTGGGCCCAGGACAAGCCCAGTTTGGGCCACAGTCATGATTCAGTTCTAATATGGCCCATTGCATTTCTCCTGAAAAACACACCCCTCAGATTAAAATTCCTGATGGAAAATTTCATAAAAGGCCTCTTTATTTATAAAATGAGGAATGATACAAGGTCTAAACAGGATTGAACATAGGATACATTAAGAAAGCAAAACAAACCAGAAAAACTGCTTCAAATTAGTATCTGTGTTAGCATTTAGTTGTATACAGAAAATCCTTCAAAACTCAAAGATCACCAGCCTTCTACAGAGAATTTACAAGAGTTATTTTTAGGTACAAGGAAATGAGTCCCTAACATGAACATTTTTTGGAGAAACACTAAATCAGTTTTGCTTGTTCAATACACTAAATTTGGGCTTATTTCATTAACTTCTTTTTTTTTTAAGGTATTTAAGTTTTCTGTGTGATTAGGCGTTAGGTTTTGTTCTTTGCTAACAGTAAATGTTGAATAACAAAATTTGACTTCTGGTGTCTTTTTCAGACAAGTTTGCCGTAACTTCTTTCCTCCACAAATTTACCCATGGTAAATATAAGGCCCATGGGGACAGGGATTTTTGTTAGTTTTGTTCACCAACGTATTCCTGGGACACATGAGAAACTTACTGGTCAAATAGATAAACATGAGCAGAAATATTTAAAAAATAATTCCATTGCTGGTAGAGTACCACTTTTAAGTTAGAATTGTCTTTCTCAACAATAAAAACAGTGCATTATCAAAATATTTGAAAGACCATGTAAAGGTTTTAGTTGTAATAGTTTAATGAAATCTTTCATTTAATCTTCAATCAATGTTGATGAAGTTTCCATTACTGATTCTGTCAGATTTGGGGTAGGCAGTTATTGGATAGATAAAAGTCCCATTTTGGAGGTGTTCATTCTCTAATGGAGCAGAAAGACTCATAAACAAGCAATTAAAATGCAATATAAGTTTCTTTAAAGGGCCAGAGAGACTGAAAAGGAATGGGCGGAAGAATGAAGGAGGATATAGTACAAAGGTGTAAAGAAGAAACTGAGGTATTTTAAGATCTGAAGGATGTATACAAGTTCAGATGATGTAGGTTCGGTAGCTGGGAAAGTGCATCTTCACTGCTTTGACATGTTTTAGGCACAAGAGAATTCTTTACATACATTATCTCATTTGCCTTTCCTAACTGTGAAACCAGATCTTCTTTTACTGGATGTGGAAACAATTTACAGCAGTTCAGAAGTCAAAGATTCAAAGTCAGGATTCTGACTTTGAATACGTATTAGAGTCTTGTTTTTCCTATTACCTTATTAAGTAGTTAAGATAGAGTTAACAGCAAGTATGAAGGCACATGAAGATCAAAACAATGTTTGAAGCATAGCTGAGTGAAAGCTAGTGATGGTGTCATCATAAATGGAATGTTTTGGGGGCAGAGCTGTTGAGCTGGATAGGGTTTATTTAAAGGTCTTGCCTGAACCATTGGAGGTTTTCAACTGCCTGCCATTATGTAATTTGATTTTACATGTCTGCTTTTAAGCTCTTCAGCCTTCCTCTGCAAATTTTCTTGCCTCTTGGAATTTTTTTAATTTCAGAAATCCTGTGTGGAGTTGATTACTGCAAGGTAGGCCGTGGCTCACTGACATAGGAAGAGCTAGTGATCCTTTCAGTACTTTGTTAAATGAGTCATGCAAAGACAGAAGAATCAGAAACGAGGGGTATTTGAGCTTGTTTTGGCTTGGGTGACCCATTTCCTTAATTATTGTTGTTGTTAGGTGCTGTCAAGTTGGGTCCACCTCATAGCTACCCTATATGTACAACAGAAGGGAATACTCTGATTCTGTGCCGGGCACATGGTCTTATCTATGCTTACGCCCATTGTTGCAGACACTGTGTCAGTCCAGCTAGTTGAGGATTTTCCTTTTTTATTGTTGACCTGCTACTCTCCCAAACATGATGTCCTTCTCCAGGGATTGGTCCTTCCTGACTCCATGTCCAAGATATGTAAGATGCAGTCTAGCTATCCTTTCTTCCAAGGAGGACTCTGGTTGTACTTCTTCTAGGACAGACCTGTTGATTCTTTTGGTAGTCCATGGTATATTCAGTATTTGTCTCTAGCACCATTCAGAAGCTTCACTTCTTCTTTATTCAATGTCTAGTTTTCACAATCATATAATGCAACAGAAAATACCATGGCATGAGTCAGGCTCACCTTCGTCTTCGATGTGATGTCTTCTCAGTACTTTAAAGAGGTCTTTTGTAACAGCTTTTCCCAGTGCAACACATTTTTTGATTTCTTGACTGGTGCTTCCAAAGTTGTTGATTGTAGAACCAAGTAAAACAAAATCTTGGACAACCTGAGTGTTTTCTCCATTTATCATGAAGTTACTTACTGACCCAGTGGTAAGGATTTTTGTTTTGTTGATGTTCAGTCCCAGTCCATATTGAAGGCTATGTTCTTTGAACTTCAGTAAATGTTTCAAATCCCCTTCTCTTTCAGCAAGCAGAGTTGTGTCATCTGCATAAGGCAGGTTGTTAATGAGTCATCCTCCAATCATAGTTTACTGAGTGACTATTGTGAATAGGCCATTATTTTAGTTTTTTTATTTTGCCTCTCTTGGTCCTGAGACCAGACTTTTATGCATTGTCCCTACCTATTACCATCAGCACCTGAATTTTTTAAACTTGAAGACTTAAGATTTCAAATGGGACACCTTTTTTGAGACAGGGTCTGGTTATGGGGCTCAGGCTGGCATGGAATTTGTTTTGTAGCCCTGGCTGACCTCAAACACTTCATCTTCCTGTCTCTCTGCATGTATCACCAGGTCTTACAGGACACATATTTTTGATTCCAGAAATTATTGTATTCTAATAGAATAATATTATTTAGTATGTCCTTTACACACAATTCCCTTTTATAGTTTTTCTAAAAATTAAAAAAAAATTATAGCTGATTTGCATCTATAATGAACATTTTAAAGTATGGTTGTTTATCACAAGATTGAAGAAAGGTAGGTTTGCTCGGGTTTGTCTTATTTTCTGCGACCTGTTTCTTTCATGCATAACACACAGAAATTGTCCAGAAAAGGCAAATTATAATAACATAGTACTGTTATTATTATTGGCATAGATACAGTTAGGAAAAACACATAGAAATTATCCCTTTCTCCCTGGTGTTGGCATTTACTGTACAGGGGGTGACTTAGTGCCTGTGTGGGGAATAAAAAGTGTCTGGATTCTGATATTCACTGATACTCAAACTTTTACTGACAATTGACACATTAATTTGTAGGATACTAGACTTGTTGAATTAACCTTTAATTTACATCAGTTTCTTTGTCAGTCTGTTTCAGTGCTCTCTCTACTGGAACACAATCTATAGCTGCCTCTTTTTGCTTGTAATTGATACATTATAGCCATAGTCTATTGAGTAATACTTGTAGAAAAATACTCCAGTTTTTTCAACCAAATGTAAAATCTTTTTTGATCAAGAAAAAAAAAAAAAAATCATACAGTATTGTGCTGGATGTGGTGACACATGCCTGTAATCCCAGCACTTGGGAATGGAGGCAGGAGGCTCATAGTGTGAGGTCAGTCAAGGGTACATAGTAAGGCTCTGTCTTAAACAAAACAAAACAAAAATCATACAGTATTGAGATTAATATTAATAAAGAATTTTCTGTAAGGTAAACATAGCCAGAAGCAGCTAGATTATCACATAAGCAGTTAATATAAATTTGCGGGGAAGAAGAATGATCAAATTTATTTATCTATTTTTTTCCCCTTTATTCTTTTCTGTTTGGTGATTTTTTAAAGCAAGATTTCTGTACTGGATTTATTTTCCCTACTGGTATGCAACTGATAATATAACATGAAGCTTTCTTTGACTTCTTCCATTTCCTTGTTTTATGTACACGTTAACAGTTTGGCTCCCTTCCTCTCTCCCATTTCCATCTGGTAGCGTTAAGATTGACTGTTGGAGAGTTACAGTGTGGATTATAACCTAATTATGTTTGCCCAGTAGTATTGCAACACCCTTTGGAGTTGTCAGTAAGATGACATAAGTCTTTTAACACGAGTTGCATGAAGTTGTTCATGTGACTTAGATAGAACACACTGCTCTTTTTCATTCATTTGTATTTCCCTCTTCTGTGTTACAAGCTCAGAGAATACAAAGTTCACTAGCTTTACACAAACATCTTTGGTTTGAACACCTCTACTGATGTAGGACCTGATAATAGAATTCATATGGCAGGCAGGCTTTGCTGTCTCTGCCCCAAGGCACATAGGTCCCATTTTCTTTTTCTTTCTCTGATTGAACTTGGTTCCTTTATACATCCATCCTGTGTACAACTTTTTTCATTTCTTTGCTTTTCTTTTTCCTGAAATCATCTAGGTCAATAAATAGTATCCACACTTCTAATAGAAGTTACTGCTAATAGCAGCATAAACGTACATTGTCCAGAGGAAAATCTGCACTCATACTCTGAAATGTGTTCCTTGTTTAAAAATCATTTTCCCTGCATATAGAGGGAGGAGAAAAATAACCAAGTTTTACAGGTACTTTTTGGTAGGGCTTTTATTATGTGTTAGTACTACTATTTGGAATGGTGCTTGTGCAGTAGGTATCTTAAGCCATGTGACGGGATCCTCATTTCACAGTAAGGGTACGCAGTATCACAGTGTTTTATCAATGAGTGGTGGCACTAGTATTGTACTTGGTCTGATTTCAGCATCTCACTGTCCTGCAGTCTGTCTTCATGGCAAAATGTGGGTTGGCAGGCAATTTAGCAACACCCCAGAAATGACAATACCTAGGATTTGTTGAATGCTTACATTTCTAAGCACTTTGTGTATACAGTGGTACCTTGGCACTCTATCACAATCTGTCCTGGAAGGCTGGTAGATAGCTGATCAGTTCGAGGATTTTTTTCCCATAAGAATAATTACTGAGCACTTTTTTCACCATAAAAAGTAATATAATATAAAAATATTTATTTGTTCTGGCACCATATTGAATGACTAATTCAGAAGCACTGCCAGTCACATACTTAGCAGTAAGTTCTTTTTTTAATTCTATTTTCTGTTTTCCTCATGCCTTTTAGTGCTAGAAAGTTTCTTGGGTGCCATAGTGACTGTATGGTTGTTGTTGTTAGGTGCTGTCGAGTCAGTATCTGACTCATAGTGACCCTCATAGGGTTTTTTTTTTTTTTTTTTTTTTTTTTTTT
>VMDO01002943.1:0-64171 GCA_007922755.1 Pedetes capensis | reverse complement strand
GTTTTCAATGGCTGACTGTTTCAGGATTGCCTTGGGAGTGGATTGCCAGGCCCTTCTCCCATGACTGTATGGTATAAGTATATAATACATAAAAAGACTTCACAAGATTGTAAACAAAGTACCAGGGAAGGAAGGAAGGACCGACTTACCTTCCTTTCTTCTTTCCTTCCTTCTCTCCTTCCTTCCTTCCTTCCTTCCTTCCTATCTATCAATCTATCTATCTATCTATCTATCTATGTATCTCTTTTCCTTTTGTGGTGCTGTGGACTAAACCCAGGACATCATGCCTGCTAGGCAAGCGCTCTACCACTGAGCCATGCTTGGAATAGATATGCAAAGTGGCATTTTCTTTTTTTGTTTCACCTGGAAGCATCACAGTTCAGCATGGCATTTCATGCAGGTTTTAGCATGGTGGTTGAGTGCTGAGCAAGTGGTCGAGCACCAAACTAGAATTCTCTTGAAAATGGTGGTTCAGGACTGAAATGTTGGTACCTAGAGCAGTTCCAGTGCTCAGGTACCACTGTACTAATTCACATAGGCTTCATAATAACCCAGTGGGAGACTAGGACTACTTACTGTAAAATGAGGGTATTTAGGCAGGAAGAGATGAAGTAACTTTTTCATAGTCACAGAGCTACTGTGTGTGACCATAGTTGTCAACCAAGAGGTCTGGCTTCAGAGTTGGTGCTGCACCTGCTGTTGTGACACTCCTCCCTGAAACGGGCAGAATTGTTCTTTGCCATGAAAGGTCCTGTGAACATAACTTTTTGTTTTATTGTAAATTTATTTTTCATTGCAATAAGCATTAAATTTGCCATGTTGACAGTTCTCAGGTGTGTAGTTCAGAAATATTAAGTATGTTCATATTGTTGCACAGAAAATTTCTAGAACATTTCATCTTGCAAAACTGAAACTATATAAAGTGAAAATTAATTCCCCCTTCCTTTGGCCGTTGGTAACCTGCTTTCTACCATCTATGATTTTGATGACTTCAGGTATTTTATATAAATGGAATCTTGTAATATTTGTTTTTCTGTGACTGGCTTATTTCACATAGCAGAATGTCCTCAAGGTTCATTTGTGTTGTAGCATGTGATAGAATTTCCACTTTATGGCAGCATAATACCCAGCCCTACTGTGTCTTTTTTTGTGTGTGTGTGTGTGTATACTGCGTTTTGCTTATCCATCTATCTGTGTATGGCATTTGGGTTGCTTCTACTTCTTGACTATTGTGGATAATGCTGCATTAAACATGGGAGTGCAGATGATCTATGTTGTTGAGATCCTGCTTTGAATTCTTTTGGATATATATCTAAAAGTAAGCTCACAGGAACATATGGTAGTTCTATTTTTAATTTTTTGAGAACCTCTATACTGTTTTCCATAGAGGCTGCACCATTTTACACTCCTACTAACAGTGTATAAGAGTTCCAATTTGTTTGCAACCCTGTCAGTGCTTGTAATTTTCCTTTCTTTTGATGGTGTCCATCCTAAGGGAGGTGATGTGATACTTCATTGTGGTTTTGATTTACTTCTCATATGATTAATAATACTGAACATTGTTTCCCATGCATGTTGGTCATTTGTCTGTCTTCTTTGGAAATTATTCAAGTCCTTTACCAATTTTTTATCAGCTTATTTTTGTTGAAGGTTCCTATATTTTCTGAATATTAATCTCTTATCAGATATATGATTTGCACATTTTTTCCCATTCCATTGGTTTCCTTTTACTCTGTTATAAAGTGCAGTTTTTAAGTTTTGATGTTACACCTATTTGTCTGTTTTCATTTTTATTGCCTAAGATTTTGGAATCATATCATTTGCCATATAAAATGAATTCATTTTATATATTTTTTAATTTTATATTTAATTTATATTTTATTTTATATTATATTTTATATTTTATTTTATTTTATATTTTATTTTATATTTTCTTCTAGGAGTTTTATAGTTCTAGGTCCTATGTTTAGGTCATTAATTCAGTCTGAGTTAATTTTTGTGTATGATGTAAGGATCCAACTTCATTTTGCATGTGCATATCCAGTTTTCCCACCATCATTTGTCAGAGTACCTTTTCCTTTGAACATTCCTTTAAAATACAGATTTTTAGCTGGGTATGGTAATGTACGGGCTGGGATTTAGCTCAGTTGGTAGAGCGCTGCGCTGCAGTCTCTGAGGTCCCGAGTTCAATTCCCAGCACCGCAAAAAATGGGAGAAGGGCCTGGCAATCCACTCCCAAGGCAATCCCGAAACAGTCAGCCATTGAAAACCCTATGAGGGTCGCTATGAGTCGGATACCAACTTGACCAACAACATGGTAATGTACAACTGTATGTCTAGCTACAGCGGAGGCTGTGGCAGGAAGATGGATAGCTTAAGCCCAGAAGAGGCCAGCCCAAGCAATGTTGAGAGACTCTTTCTCTTAAAAACTGCTTGCCAGAAAACCCCCAAACCCTTTTAAATGCTAATTAATTTTTCAAGACCACACACATAGCAGATATCAAGGAGTGACAAGGGAAGCAAAACTGATTAGAACACATATTTCAGTTGCTGAGGGCTTGTGTACAGGATGGCTGTAATCAGGGAAGCTGTGTTTCCCAGCTACAGGGGCCTGTGTTCATCTATCATGTTCATGTGGAGTAGTGAAAATGGGCCCCAGGAGTTGTACAACACAGAGCTGCTGCTGTGATGCAGCAACTGAAATGTGAAAAATGCTTTTCCTGTTTTTCCCTTTAAGCTTCTGGTAGTTCTCTCTGCTTGGAATGGGCTTTTCCGTAATATTCTTTCTACCTCTTGTCTCAGTCATTTACGAGTGATGACTTTGTTGGGTGCTGGAGAGACAAAGATAAAAATAGTCCTTGTTCTTAAAAGACCTAAGTGTGGCAGAGGAAGGCAAACACAAGAGCACAGTACCTTGCTGTTGATCCTGGGGTGGAAGTGTCTGTAGGATGTTTACTCATCCTTCCAGGGCCAGCTTTATCAGGAATGCCTGCTCAGTGGCTCTGCTGAGTGTTAGCTCTTTCTCTGAACCACACACTTGGCATTTGACTGTTTTGTTCCTTGTAATGTATCTTTTTTGAGCATGGTTCATCTCTCCTGGTAGACCAGAAATTCTTGGGGGTTAGGTAACTAGGTATTGATAGGATTTACATCCTCCCAGCGGCACTTAGAGTCCTATCTTTTGCATACCAAGTTCTTGAATATATAACAAACTAAAAAATGTGTAAAAGAAACACACAACAGAATATTGCTATTGTTGAGTACTAGAGACCTCATGTTGTTGTTGTTAGGTGCCATCGAGTCGGTATCCGACTCATAGCGAACCTCTGTACAACAGGGGAAACACTATTGTCAGTGCTTCTCTGCCGTTCATAGGGTTTTCAATGGCAGATTGATTTTTGGGAGGGGATTGCCAGGTCCTTCTCCCAGCCTACAGCTTCTGGTGTTCCCAGGCGGTCTCCCATCCAGGTACTAACCAGGCCCGACCCTGCTTAGCTTCCGAGATCTGACGGGATCGGATGCCACAGGGCTATAGCTGCAGGCTAGAGACCTCATATAGCTACTTAATTGCTGCCATATTATTTAACAAAGTGGAAAATATGGTGGTTATGCCAGAGACCTGTGAACTTAAACCCGCTGGGCTTATACCATGACTGGCCACTTACTAGCTGAGTGCCTATATGAAGTTATTTAATCTATTGTGCTTCCATTTCCTCACCTGTAAAATTGGGTAATACCTGCCTCATAGGGTAGTTATGAGGATGAAATAAGTTTATGTTTGTAAAGTTCTTTTCATGTGCCTGGTGAAATAAAACATCAGTGTTAAACATTCACCTTGAGCTATGTAGCCATTGGCAAATTACCATTGTATGCCTGAGTTTCCAAGTGTCTGAGATGAGCATTATTGTAGCAGTTAGAGTTGTTTTGGAAATTAAATGAGCTAATGCATGTAAAAATGTCTGGCTATCAATAAATGTTAGCTCTTATAGTGAGGGTTATATCTCCATCAATGCCCTAACATCTTTTTACCAAAATGGGAAAAGAAATTGTTAAGTTTCAGTATTTATCATAACTAGTAATGGATTTATATTATTAATCCATAGTGTAAATTGAACAAGGTTGGAGGACAGAATGAGTAATTTAAATGTGGAGCGATGCCGTCTTTCCACTTCTCAGTTTGTATTATGCAAGATTTACTTCCAGCAAGACAGGTGGAGTTTTCAAATGGGTCTTTAAAGAAGCTATAAACACAGGTGCTGTGAGAGAAGGGTACTTTGCTAGTGGGACAGTGGGGATTGACACATATAAAAACATTGAAGTGTGCAAGCAGGTTTTTGGTGATGTGGAGGATTGAATAAGAAAGTACTAAAAATGTGAACCTAGTCGTGTCCAGTAGTAAAGGGCTAGTGGGCCTGTGATATTAGATCTATTCTGTCCTATAATTATTTTATATGTCTATTTGTAAGCAAAGTAGTCCAACTCCCAGTGGAAAAGATGTATCTGCCTTTTAAGAGGCGAAGAATGAATAGTCTTAATAGAAAACTTGAAAGTAATAGCTTTGGAATAAAAAGAATTTTAATAATAGAAGCTTTCATATGAAACTTGATTATCATACTTTGGGCTTAGTTTATGACTTTATGTCAGAATCTCATTCCATACAATATAGAAAATTGGGAACCAATATTGTGTGCCTGATATTCAAGGACTAAACATTAACCATTTAATATTTGACTAGCTACTACTTGTAGTTTTGAAAAAAAATTATAAAGTGACTGAAAATGAGTTGCAAATATATCAGATTGTGGGTTTTAAAAGATTCTTGAAAGAGGCATTATTTAAGGTTAATACTAGGGTAATGTCTGATTCAGTTATTGCCATGCTTACTTTATTTTAATATTTATTATAAAGGCTTAAAGAAAATGGCTTCTAGACCAGGGTTTCCCTTTCACTTTTTCGGGGCAGAAAAAGCATATTCCACACAGTGTGACTGTGATCTGTAGGTGATATAACATGGCTATATAGAATCTGGGGCTGGGATTTAGCTCAGTTGATAGAGCGCCCCTCTGTAGTCTCTGAGGTCCTGGGTTCGATTCCCAGCACCACAAAGATTGGAGAAGGACATGACATTCCACTCCCTAGGCAATCCTGAAACAATCAGCCATTGAAAACCCTATAAGGATCGCTGTGAGTTGGACACTACTGGATGGCACCTAACAACATCTAGAATCTGAGAGGTCCCTCAAATGGTGAAGTTGATGAGTCTGACAAACATGCAAGAAGTAGGATACCACCATGGTTTGAGTACTTTGCCTTACTTCCTGAGAATAAGCTTTTTGGGAATTTTTATAATTTTTTTTTTTTTTTTTTTTGTGGTACTGGGGGTTGAACCCAGGGCCTCACGCTTGCATGTTCTGCAAGTACTGGACCACTGAGCTGCACCCTCAGCCCATTTCTTTACTTGTTGAGGCAGGGTCTCACTAAGTTATACAGACTGACTCTGGTCTCCAACTTGGGATCCTCCTGCCTCTGCCTCCCGGGCCGCTGGGATTACAAGCGAGCGCCACCACGCCTGACTGGAATTTTTATAAAATCTTAGCTTCACTTCTACCCTATCTCAGAAATGTCATCCACTTTTTTTTTTTTTTTTGTACTGGGGTTTGATCCTAGGGCCTTATGTATGCTAGGCAAACACTCTACCATTTATCCACATGCCCAGTCCCCTTTTTATTTTGAGGCAAGGTCTCATTAAGTTGTACAAGCTGTCTCTGACCTTGAACCTGTGATCCTCCTGCCTTAGCACCCCAGGTCACCAGGATTTACATACGTACACCACAGTGTCCGTTGACCTTAAAAAAAAACCCCTGATTTCTGATGTTAAAATTCTGTACATTTTAGTCAAATTACTGCAAAGAGCATAGAGTTCTAATGGTATACCATTTATACCTGGAATACACTTTTTGTGAAAAATCTCTAATCATCATTCCTTGGGATATGGTGCTTACTTAAGGGCAATGTAATAGAAGCATGGTAAAAAGTGAAACCATGGAAGATTCCAAAACAAAGCCCAATCTGTATATATATGTGTGGATGTATTTTAGATACTTTCACTCATTAACTGGAAAGGTGAGTATTTCATTAGTTCAAGAATGAAGGAAAGGATTAGGGTTCGGTAAATTAAATAACTGGTAGTGATAGTGCTGGATTCAAATCCATGTTCTGACTAAAGACCAGTGTATGCCTCACCTATCCTCTGTATGATTTATCTGATTCTTAATTCTGAAGTCTAAACAGAGTCAAGCTGATTATATTGCTGGGGTGGTAGTTGTTGTTAGGTGCCATCAAGTCAGTATCCGACTCATAGCACCCAACGTACAACAGGTGAAACACTATTGTCCTGCCTCTCTGCTATTCACAGGGTTGTCAATGGCTGATTGTTTTTTGGGAGTGGGTTCCTGGGTCCTTTTCCCAAGCCTACAGCATCTGGTGTTCCAGGCGGTCTCCCGTCCAAGTACTAACCAGGCCTGACTCTGCTGAGCTTCTGAGATTTGACGGGATTAGATACCACAGTGGTACAGCTGCAGGCTTTGACTGGGTTAGCATATATATATATATATATATATATGTATGTATGTATGTATGTATGTATGTATATATATTTAATGTACTAGTAACTAAAATCCCAACAAGAGACTTTCTTGAATTTAATAAAATGATTGTTGAGAGAACATAATAGGATTGGGAGAACAATTACAAGATAGAGAAATTATTCTGAGTAAATTATATTTATTTTATCTATACTGTATGACATAATGTGTGCATATATTAAAATCAGGAAAGGATGAATGGAATAAAAATTTTAGTGGTGGAGCCAACTATCTATGCAAGTGTAGTATTGAACAAATCAATTCAATGGGGAAAACAAAGTAGTAGTTAATACAAAGAATAAGATGAATAAGAAAAATGTAAATGAAATTTAGATATATTATTAATATCACATTGGTTTAAGAGTCTTTAAAGTTTTAAAGAAAGGCATGGACTTTTTATCTCTATCAGTAATATCTTTTATCATATAATTTTAAAGCCTCTAGGCAGAGATTCCTAAAGCAAGATGACAGGTTTGAAAATACTGTAAATTTATTTTCTTTAATGGAAATATGTACCAAAAGTATATTAAATAGACTTTATAGCAGCAGAAAGTACAGTTAAAGAACTCTTGGGAAAGTGTTTAACCTTGTTAGTAATTTGAAGTAAAATTTGAGAGAACATCCTACTTACAAAATTAGCAAATTAAAAAAAACTCAGTTGTTCCCTAGGAAAACATGATTGTAAAATAGAAGAAAAAATTTGTAGAGACTATTCTAGATAATAAGCAGGTATATTATATTTCAATTGTTTTACTCATTTCTTCAACAAATGTACTTTGAATTTTTGATATATCTTAGATACCCAAGTAAACTCTGCCTGCTGCTGTAGCACTGTGGTTTCTGATCCCGTCAGATCTCGGAAATAGGCAGGGTTGGGATTAGTTGGTACTTGGATGGGAGATCACCTGGGAATACCAGATACTGTGAGTTTGGGAGAAGGACCTGGCAACCCATTCCCAAAGATCAGTCCACCATTGAAAAAACCCTATGAATAGCTGAAAAGCACTGACAGTAGTGTTTCGCCTTTTGTATGTAGGGTTGCTATGAGTCAGACATCGACTTGATGGTGTTTAACAACAAAATAAACCCTAGGATATAGAGGTTAACATGGGGAGCTCTGTACTCCTGGAGTTCATTTGTAAAACTAATATTACTTGGCCTAGAATTTCACTGGAGGAATTATAAGGGAATAAAGAAAAACTCATTTAGCATAAAGGTATTTATGGATGTGCAATATGCAATTTTAAAAAGTTTGGGGAAGTCCTGTAAGTCCTGGTGATGGGGAAATGGTTGGGTGGAATACATGGTAGGTGGGAGAATATTACATTGTCACTAAGCTTACATGTAGACCTTATTAAGTGCTGTCAAGTTGGGTCCGACTCATAGTGTCCCTAGGTACAACAGTACATAAGAGGCACTATGTCTGACAGTGCTTCTCTGCTATCTATAGGGTTTTCAGTGGCTGATTGTGTTTTTTGGGGGAGTGGGCTGCTGAGTCCTTTTCCTATTTTTTGCAATGCTGGGGGTTGAACCCAGGGTCTTAGAGCACATGGAGCAATCACTCTACCAACTGAGCTGAACCCCAGCCCATGTAAACCTTAGATTCCTATAAAACACAAATAATAAGGCCAAAGAATAGAACCTAGTTATATGGACACATTGATTGCAATTACCTATAAATTACAGCTGGACATAGAGTTTGGAAGAAGGCCTACATTTTTATATGTAGCTTACATGTGGTAAAAAGGTCTTTAGGTTTTTTTTTTTTTTTGTACTCTTTTGTATTTGTCGTTATCTTTAGGTGGAATTTAGATTTTTGTTTTAAAATACACAGACATATATAACAAAAGAAGTCGTAGTGTTGTCCGTTCCCCCTCCACCCCGCCACATTAGATTTTACCTCAGTCTCTGGAATGAAGCTTTTAAGAAATGATGACAGAAATATTAAAAGAATCTAATAATATGAAAGTTGTGTGTTTTCTCCCCAGATTTTTAACTCATTGCACAAATTAGCAAGGACTGGTGATGTATGAAGTACGTTTCTTGGGTCTTAACTATCTCAGGAAGGTATCTTGCTGCTTTGTCCTGGAGAATCAGTGCTATTGCATGCTCCCACCTCACTCCTCATCTCCTTTGCTTTTCCTTAGGTGTCCCTTCCTGCTCCTTACCTGGATGCTGTCTTCCTTCTGTTCCTTTTGGAGAACTCTCTGCTCTTGGCTGAGGCCAGCTCCCTTGTATTAGTTAACTTTCTGCTGCTGTGACAAAATATGAGATACATCAACTTAGAGGAGGAAAGGGTTTATTTTGGCTCACAGTTTTAGAAGTTTCAGCCCCTGGTCACTTGGCTCCATCACTTTGGGCCTGTGGCAGGTGACATATCACCGCAGTGAGCACATGGTAGAAGAGATCTCTTCACCTCATGGCAGGCAGGAAGCAGAGAGAGAGGAAGGGGTTGGAGTCCCAGCATCTCCTTCAAGGACATGCCCCCAGAGATGTACCTCCCTTCCAGTGGGCCTTTAGGGGGCACTCAAGATCCAAACTAAGGGTGTGGTGGCACACATTTGTATTTCCAACACTTGGGAGGCATAGGAAGGAGGATGGTGAGTTTGAGGCCAGCCTGGGCTACATAGTGAGACTCTGACTCATAGAAACAAAAGCCATACAAAAGCCAAAAGCAAATCTAAACTGTAGAAAATCTGTTTACTCCATTTCATCTTTAAGTTACTGTCTCTGGTCTCCTTTTCTGCATAACCCAGTGGCCTACGTTCCTTCACTTCCTCTCTTTCCATTCTTTCCTGCATCCTCTCCAGGCAGACTCTTGCCTTTTCCACTCCCCCAGCGTAGCTCCTGTCAAGATCACTGCCATGTATGTTGCTTAGTCCGAGGACAGTTTTAGTCCTTGTGCTACTTGGGATATTAAACACAATTGATACAGTAAACTAGGCCTTCTGGGGTCACTTTCTTTGGCTTCTGGAATACCACAGTCTCATGGAGTTTTCCTTAGGCTGTTCTTTCTCAGTCTCTTGTGCAGGTGCTTCCTTGTCTTGCCCATACAGGCCCCAGAGTTCATTCTTCAGATCTCTCCTTTCTACATTCACTCCTTTGGTGATCTCATCTGTCTCATGGCTTGAAATATTTATGTGTGTGCTGAGTACTCCCAAATCTAGATTTTGGTACAGGCCTGTCTCCTGATCTCCAAACTCTTATAACTTGTCACCTGCCTTCCTTCTTTGCTCACCATTTTCTATATGCCAATTAAGAGCATCCCTCCCCATTCTCAGATGAAAAGCCTTGGAGACATTTTTAACTGTTTTCCATGCCTCCTGCCCAATCCAGTCTGCTTGGAAATCCTTTGAATCTAGCATCTAGCTCCTGATCATGTCTAGACTTATATCATCACTGCTATCACTTTGTTCTAAAATGCTGTGTTATGTTTGGAAAATTGCAAGTCTCCTTACTTTTTCTGAGCTCTTCTGCCTCTTCTACACATGACGGTCACAATGATTTATTTAAAATATAGATTGGATGATGCTATCTCATTGCTCAAAGCCCCTTGATGATCATACTCACCATCACAGAGTAAAAGCAAATAGACTGCAGCGTGCAATATTAACAGCCCTCCCTCCTTCCTTGACCTTGCTTCCTGTGGCTTTTCCTTCACTCCTACTCCGGCTACCCCAGCCTCTTAGAAAATTTGTCACCCTCTGGGCCTTTGCAAGGGCTGTTCACCTCTGCTGCAAAGACTCTTCCCAGGTAACTGCTGAACTCTTTCAGTCTCCTTTGTGTTCCCTTCCCTCTAGCAGCATCATCATCTTTTCCTCCTCCTCTTTTCTGTTCTTTTTTCGTGTGTGTGTATGTGTGTGCGTGTGTTACTGGGGACTTGAACCCATGTCCTTATGCATGCTAAACAAGCATTGTACCACTGAGCTGTAGTTTCAGCCCTTTTTATTTTTAATTTTGTGGCAAGGTCTTGCTAAGTTGCTCAGGCTACCTCTGGCCTTACTCTTGTAGTCCTGCCTCAGCGTCCTCAGTTGCTAGGGCTATGGGTGTGCTCCACAACACCTTGCTTTCACCATCTCTTCTTCCTTCTTCAGTGACCTTCCTTGATTACTGTTTAAAGTTGCAGCCCCCCACCACTGGCACTCTGCTCTCTTCCCTTTTTGCCTTCAGCACTCATCACTAGTTGATACTCATGTTCCTTTGTTTGTTGTTAGACTGTAATCTCCATGGAGCCACAGTTTTTATTTTTGATTGCTTGCCCCTCTTCCACTAGGGCCTACTGCACACGAGGCATCCAGTAAATATTTGATGAATAGAACAAGACTAAAATAAGATAAGCCTGGGTGGTAATTTTTGAGTGGAGATTGGATATCTGTGGTTAGGGATATTGTAGGAGGTTTGTACAGTGGGTGGGAGTAATTAAATATTCTCTAGGATTTCTTCTGACTGCTGTCTGTAGTTTCAAACTTTTTATGTAGTTTGGGATAAAAAGTATTTTTTTTTGTGTGTGTTTTGAGACAGGGTCTCACTGGGTAGCTTAGGCTGTCTTGGAACTCTGTCTGTAGAGTAGGCTGGCCTCTAACTCATGTTGATCCTCCTGCCTCAGCCTCTTGAGTGCTGGGATTATAGGCATGTGTTCCATCATGGCTGGAAAAAAGTTAAGCAAAGAAATTTAAGTCTAACATTGTTCTCAGAACTTGGGATAAAATAGCTCTTTCTTCTGTGTGTCTTGGAAGCTGGACAAATGGACGTTGATTTGAGTATGAAAACCAGACTTTTAGGGATGAATTTATGGTCATTGCTCTTACATGTGATAGCGGGACCAGTTGGAATGCAAACATGACATGGTGTGTATCTTTTCCAAAGGCTACTAATGCTCAAGTGTCTCCTCTTTGGCAGGGAAGTTTCTGGGAAGAGAAATTACTGTTCAAATAGTTGCATCTTTGCATTTCAGTGGAGAATTGGGTGGTGGAGTAGGATTTCACTCTGTAAAGAGGCCTGATTAATTTTCTCTGACCATCATATCATCTCTCTGATGACTTATGTTTCTAAAATTTGGTAAATCTTTCTCCTGGAGAATGGTGATGTAGAATTTGAAATCTACTCTTTTTCTATATTAGTGATGAATCCACATTTCACATTCTATAGTAAATATCAGTAGCTACTGAGCACCTGCATTGAGCAAGACATGATGGCTTGGGATTTAAAAAATAAAATACATCCTTTTTTTCCATTATGGACCTGCTTGTAAATGTAGGGGAGAAAACACATGTAAATGTATTATGGGAATTTTAAAGTCGGTAGTAAATGTATGAAATTTTAAAAATAAGTGCCATTCTCTGTAGGAAAAAGCCAAACTGTTTTTCCTTTGTCCTCACACCATAACAATCAACATAGAAGGCTTCTGTGACCAAATATGTGTGGGTTTTCCCCACACAGCAAGCAAGCGATCGGTTCTGCAGCGTTCACCAGCGGAGTTTCTAACTCAGTTCTGACACAGGCAGGAGCATCACATGCCACTGATTGAGCCTCAGTCCCCAAGATGGCTACCTCTCTTCAGATGCCAACCAAAAACTCACTTCTGAAAATGAAGGGGTGTGGGGGGTCTTATCCTCTGTCAGACAAGGTTGTTGTTGTTAGGTGCTATCGAGTCGGTATCCGACTCATAGCAAACCTCTGTACAACAGGGGAAACACTATTGTCAGTGCTTCTTTGCTGTTCATAGGGTTTTCAGTGGCAGATTGATTTTTGGGAGGGGGTTGCCAGGTCCTTTTCCCAAGCCTACAGCTTCTGGTGTTCCCAGGCAGTCTCCCATCCAGGTACTAACCAGGCCTGACCCTGCTTAGCTTCCGAGATCTGACAGGATTGGATGCCACAAGGCTACAGCTGCAGGCATCAGACAAGGTAGGTCAGAGAATTTCTTTGTGGTTGGAAGCTCCAAGGAGAGGGAGATTAGAGTTTCTATGACTCATCTTAGGGAAGAGAAATTCTAGTTTTTATGACCTGCCATGGGGAGAAAAAGGAGCAGGTGAAAGGATAGCAAAAGATCAGGGAAAATGAGTTGGCTTTCTGAGGCCTAAAGTGCCCCAGAATTATAATAAAAGCCATGGCTGGTAATTCTAGTCATTTAGAAAACAGCCACTGCTGTGGCAGTTACAGGCTGGCAACCATGGGTGAAAACCAAAATGTCTATCATAATATCACACCATAATCTTGAGGTCTTTTTGATCTTTAAATGATGTAGATTTTAATTCTGTATGTGAAAAATGGGGTTACATTTCAAGTAAATCCAGTCTATAACCCTTCATAGTAAATGGAATAGCACCATCAGTAGTCCAAATTTTGATTGTTCAAACACTGGTCTTAATATTACAATATAAGGTTATATTTGAATTTGAGCATTTTGCATATATGTGCAAACATTTTTGTGAACAAAATAAAATAAAATGTGAACAAAACAAAATAAATAATGCTATGAAGACATGACTTGAGCTAAACTTTCCTTATCATTCATTCTAGCTTTTAATCTTGTAAACCCCTTAAGCTCTTTCATACCTGTGAAGTCCTCCATGTCACCCCAGACAGACTTTATTATGCCTTTTTCTATACCACTTCTATGCTGGCCCACATGTAATGGTCATCATAAATGTAGACGGTAACGGAAAACTGTGCAAGGCACAATAGTGCAGAGAACAGCTGATAAAAGTATCTGGAGCTGGCAAACATGTTCCACAAAGAATATACTCCATAGAGTTCTTGTGTAGGTTAATTGATAAAATAGTTTCCATTAAAAGCTTAGCACAGTTCCTGGTACTCAGGAAGTTTTTAGGAAATATTATCTATTATTGTTGTAACTTTATTTTTACATATCTATGTTCTCTACTGTGTTATAAGTTTTAAAATGCAGAAAGCATATCTCTGCCCACTCATGATCCCCAGCTCTCCCCCTTTCTAATCCCTAAAGTCTAGCTCAGTGCCTGATACGTTGCTGGCACCTATGTTCAGTTTATCAATGTGAAATTTTCTTCTCTTTTTATTTCTATTGGAGACCTATGTCAACATCTGTTGACTGGTGAACAAAACCAGACTTTGCTGAATTAACTTCTCCTGGCACATTAGAAGTTAAAACCTCTTGTAGGTCTATAATTTGCAAATTAGATAGTGTGATTACTAGTATGAGGGTTATTATGTTGTTTTACATCCTTAGTTCTTGACTAAAGAGAGAGGAGAGCTGAGAAATTTTTATAGAATGATTTGAACTTTGGAATTTAGGAATGAACAGGAAGAAATAGAATTTGCCACATTAAATATATGACTTGCCCTTACTCTTTGTTGCCAGTGGTTGGCCTGTTTAAACTTTAATTGCCATTCAGGCTTTTGTTACAGTGTACAAAACCACAACACAATAAAAAATTCTAGCAATAGGCTTTTTTTTTTTTTTTTTTTAGATTTGATTTCCTTATATGTTGGCATAAACTTTTAATAGTTTCAACACAAGGAAATTAAGAATCAAATATTCAGGTGAATGAGTATACACTGTCAACTTTTTTCTTTTAAATATCATTTTATTTTTTTGAGACAGGGTCTTTCCATGTAAGTTAGGCTGGCCTCAGACTCACTATGTATACCCCACGCTGGCTTTGAACTCACAATCCTCCTACTTCAGCTTTACTGGTGCTGAGATTACAAGTATGTACCACCTTGTCTGGCTTTACACTGTCAATTTTTAACTCACTGCACAAGGCATAATGTATAAAGTAGAATCCAGAGATCTGATCTTATGTAACACAAAGTATCTGCATGTGCATATCTTTACCAGGAACCACTTACTAGACACTGAGACAGCAACTTCATTTGGTGTTTTGAAAAGTAATAAGAAATAGACATGATGAGTATTATTTATTATGAATGAATAGTTCTTGAGGTGGGGGCAATGAGGACTCTTTTTTAAAATTTTTATTTTTTACTTTTTATTTATTTTTTTGTGATACTTGGGGGTTGAACCCAGGGCCTCACAAATACTTTGCAAGTGCTCTATCACTGAGCTGTACCCTCAGCCCATTTTAAAAATTTTTTATCTTGAGACAGGGTCTCACTAAGTTAAGCAGGCTGCCTCTGGCCTCAAACCTGTCATCCTCCTGCTTCTATCTCCTGAATTGCTGGGATTACAGGTGTGAGCTACTGCACCTGACAAGCTCATTTTTTTTTATTGGTTTATAATCTAAGGAAAACATGAATGTTGGAAAAGAAATACCTAATGTGGCAACACTCATATGGTAATATGCACTTAATATTTATCTGTGCAAGAGATCATTGTGGGCTGGATTATTTTTAAAATTTTTGTTTTTCTAACTATACTTTTCATGGGTACATGATTGTACATATTTATGGGGTACAGTGTGACATTTCAATATGTGTAATGATCAGACTGGGGATGGGGATTAGCTCAGTTGGGAGAGTGCTGCTCTGTGCCCTCTGAGGCTCTCAGTTTGAATCCTGGCACTGCAAAAATGGGAGAAAGTTGTGGCAGTCCACTCCTGAAGCAATCTTGAAAAACAGCTATTGAAAACCCTATTAGACTCACTATGAGTTGGACCTGACTCGACTGGCACCTAACAACAACAACAACAACAACAACAACAACAACAACGATCAGATAGGGGTAATTGGCAGATCCATCACCTCAGACAGTTACCTTTTTTTTGCATTGGGGACATTCACCGTCTTCTCTGCTAATTTGAAATATTTGATCAAAGTTGTATTTTTGTGATTATAACATTCATTTTCCATTACAAATTTATTTGTATTAGACTTTTGCAATTACATTTATTAATACGCATTAAAGCTTTGCATATAGATAGCTCCTGTTGTGGCTAACACTTGCTTTAAGAGAACATTTGGCTAACTTAATCCCATGTGGGTTAAAAGAATTTGTAGACATGAGCTCAAAGCCACTGTTAATAAAATTTTAAAATACTTAAGTCAGGAAGATGAGGTACTCACAGGTAAGCCATATGAGCAATGTCTTAATTATCCAAAAAGAATATATTCTAGGAATTACAAATTAATAAACATGACATTGGTTTCTAGAAAAATTATAAAGTATTAAGGTAAAGATTTAGAAGCACTTAGAAAAGAGTCTGATTAGGAGCTTTTGTAGCTTCATTAGGAATATACCTTACTAAACTCACTTTTGTTTTGAATGCATTATTTGGTAGGGTAGGAAAATTCTATGGATAAAATGTTTAACACATTCTTTTCATTTAACACATCAGTAGAACATTTTCTTTGTGGTACTGAGCAAAAGAAATTTTAATCTTGTGGCGGATACTGAGAACAAGTAATTTTTTTCCTTTTTTTTTTTTTTTTTTGTGGTACTGTAGGTTGAATCCAAGGTCTCCCACATACTTTCTAAGTGCTCTGCCACTGAGCTGTGCTCTCAGCCCCTTTTTATATTTTTTGTCTTGAGACAGGGACTTGCTAAATTACACAGTCTGCTTCTGGCCTCAGACCTGCAATCCTTCCTCTGCCTTCCAAGTAGCTGGGATTATAGGTGTGTATCACTAAGCCCAGCCATAACAATTAATTTCTGAGATTTGATGTAAAAAAAAAAATAGGGTTTAGTTGGATGCCATGTCAGGATTGAAGAGTAGGCCTAGAGAAGCTCTCTAATGGGTGTACCCAAGAGTTCAGTTCTTAAAGCTCCATGCTTATCAAATCTGGAGAACCCAGAGCAAGCCAAATGACTGTGATGCTTGATGACAAAGTTAATATTAAATCTAATTTCAAGATACTAGAATGGAGTCAAAAATCAAGAAAAAAATTGAAATTAGCAGGTTACTTATATTTTTTATCTAACATTTCATTTCAAATATATTTACATTATTTCTTTTGATCCATACATTGACCTGACCAACAGTGAGACAAGTTCCTTCCAGTGAATGTCCAGTAGAGAGTTCATGGAAAGAAGTCTATCCGATGGGTAGTATGCATAAGGACACTGTGACCTCTGTTCAGAGTGGGAGGAAAAGTCTGTGTTGTATTCAGACACTAACTGGAGGCACTCTCTAGCTCCCCCTAATTCTGAAATCCTGAGAGTTTCTCTGTGATGTCAATCAAGAAATTGTTTTTTACTAAATCTGATAGAGAACTTACTATTTGAAATGGGATAAATCAGTTAAGGTCCTCACTCTTCATAGACTACTTAAGAGGGGGGATAGTTTCCCTTTTTTGTAAGTTTCTTTGCATGTTTAGTAAGTGTTGGTTGGCTTATTGACAATACCTGAGTCATTTTATTTTATTATTTGTGTCTCCTGTTTTATAAATGATCAAACTCACTTTACCTCTCTCAAGTTTATTTTGGGTCTGCTGTGAAATGAGCATTATTTCATGTTGTACTTTTTGTAAGGAGAATTTGTAAAACTTGGAGATGACAACTCTGAAAGCCATAAGTCTCTGTCCCCCTCTGTGGAGTTCCTCGATTCTCTGTTGACTCTTTACGTGATTCATTCTGCTATTTACATGATTCCTCTCCAGAAAACCAATTATATAATGTTCTCAAGGTGATTGGCTTGCAAATAATCTTGTTTTCTGAAGCACATTTTTTGTGTGAATTTTCCAGTTTCTGAAAACTAGAAATTATTTCTTCACTCTAGTTGTAATTGAGTTATCTAGATAAGACATCAGAGATTGGGTATAGATTCTCAAAACCAGTAGGTACGACATCCATCCTGCCCATTTTGTGATGCTGAGATAAACACATTTGCAGGTTTTGTTTCATGTCCAAAATGGTATCACCTGAGAAATTATCTGATAAAAATAAAAGCTAATCATTTTGTTACATACCCCCACTGGAGCTTAGGTGCGGGCTCCTGATCTTCTCCCATCTCTTCTCTTTCATCTCCCTTCTCCCACCCTGCCACATTTCATGTTTTGGTATTTCTCAATCTTATGTGAAGTGAATAAAAGCGTTTTTAAAAGCCTTTCCCATGTTCTTTGATCTGTAATACAATATATGTAGTATGCCTGCTGTGTCAACATAACTTCAAGGTGATACCCCTGGCTCTGCAATAGCTAGAGTAGCACCACCAATTCCTACCCATACAGGGTGGAAGCTGTGATCTCTGTGTCTGCCTTTCCTCCATGGGCAGTTTTATAGATTATTGGCTTCAAAAAAGTGAAATGTTTTTTGAAAAATTAATAATTTCTTCTCCCAAATAGTTGGATGACTTACATGCAGTTTCTTCTACTTGAAATTACTTTTAATATGTGATGTGGAGGTCAGTTAGATAGCGGTTTTAAAATAAAGTGGTCTAATGAAGACCAATGTTTAAATGTCATCTTTTTCAGTTTAGATGTTGATTAAATGTTCAAGTCCTAGCAAGCAATTTCTTTCTGAGTAAGAACTTCTTATACTTTTATATTTACTGCCTAACCCTATCTCTTTTGAGCTTCATGTCCTAAAAGAAATGTTATACCATTTACTCCTTATAATTTACTATCTTAAACATTTTTTTAAGCTATTATAAAAGGAGGGACTCCTTCCCTCCCTCCCATCATTCCTTTTCTTCAAACAAAAGTCTAATATACTACAGTGCAAGGCAGATGCTGCTGCATTCTTTTTGTCTGTAGTTTTCTAATTCATCCAACTTGCCTTAGTTTCTCTTCCTGAAAAATAACTAATTTCTCTAGACGTTGTTCAAATCTCATACACTAATACATGATTTCTCATTTTACATAAGCAGGACCTTAGACAGAGGGAAATTAAACAACTTGCCCAAGAGCATACATCTTTGAGGAGGTGAGATTTGAACCTAGTTTTTTAGCCCCAAAGTCACCCACTACACTGTGCTGCTGTGTTAAGATAAGAATAACTCTCTTAGGGAGTCCTTGTGACATTTATTTTCTACATTTTTTTTTTAATGGTACTGGGGGGTTGAACGGAGGGCCTCAGGCATGCTTTGCAAATGCTTTACCACTGAGCTGCACCTCCAACCCATTTTTTACTTTTTGAGACAGGGTCTTTAAATTTTGCAGCTAACTCTGGCCTCAAACTTGCAATCCTCTTGCCTCTGCCTCTCAGGTTACTGGGATGACATGTGTGTGTCACTGCGCCCAGCTCCTTGTAACAGTTAAGACAAACAGGAACAGTGCCTGACACATAGCAAATATACAATAAGTGCTAGTTGCTATTACTGCATTTTTCTCTAATATATTTACCCTGTATCTTTCTCAGTGAAATAGTGTAAAAGGATATTTATACTGATTATAGAGTGAATTTTTTCATGAATAACATGAATTACTCTCCCAGTTCTGAGCTTTAGGTTTCTTATCTTTAATAGGGAAGATCATATCTACCTCACAGTTTTGTTTTGTTTTTTCCTTTGAGTACTGAGGGTTGAACCCAAGGCCTCATGCACACTTTGCAAGCACTCTACCACTGAGCTTCATCCCCAGTTCCTTTTTTATTTTTTATCTTGAGACAGGTTTCACTAAGTTACACAAGCTGCCTCTGGCCTTGAACTCATCATTCCCCTTGCCTTTGGCCCCCAAGTTGCTGGGATTACAGGCATGTGCCATAGCACCCAGCTTCATAGTAGTTTTATGAGTATTGAATTAGTAGTATGGAAAGGTAATTGGTATGTATAAATCCCTAGTATTGTCTTTCTCTGCTTTTTTATGAGACAGGAGTTCCTTAAGGTCAGGGACAATGTTTTATTTTTGTTTCATTCCAGGGTCTATCACAGCTCCTGGCATATAGTAGGTGTTCAGTGAGTCCTTTTAGAGTAGGTTAATGGAACATTAACCTTCTCAATGGGAACATTGAGAAGGAGAAAGTATAGAAGGAAGGACAGATGTGTGGAAATTTTTCTACTGGTGTTAATTTTCTTCAAGAGAAGAAAGACATATGAAGGCTACAGGACCCTAAAAAACAACTCAGTTATTTATTTGAAGGTGCAAGTGTTGTGATATTGAATTCTAAAGTACAACTGATTATGGCTACTTAAGAATTAAAGATTGAAGAAACAGAGGATACTAAAGAAGCTAAAAGAGAAAGGAGGGATTTAGTCAGCAGCACTGAAGTGTTACACTCTTGAGACTAGCTTCAGAATCTTAGCACCAATTATTAAGGACCTTTAGAAAGCCAATTACTGTAGAAGATTAGCTTTCCTCCTCTTTCTCCTTCTCCTGCTCCTCCTCTTTCTCCTTTTTTCTCCTCTTCCTTCTGTGGACTGAATTCAGAACCTCTCACATCCTTAGTTTTCCCTTAAGCTACACTCCCAACCCTGATTAACCTTCATATATATATATATATATATTTAATTTGCAGTACCGAGGTTTGAACCCAGGGCCTCACACTTGCATGCTTTGCAAGTACTATACCACTGAGCTGCATCCCCCAGTGCATTTTCTTTGGTTTTGAGACAGGGTCTCGCTATATTACTCAGACTGCCTCCGGTCTTGAATTTGTGATCCTCCTGCCTCTGCTTCCCGCGTTGCTGGGATTATAGGCATGCCACCACGCCCAGCTAACCTTTATTTTTAAAAGGTCACTTTATTATTTGCCTTTAATTCTTGGCTGAATTCTTTTTGAGTGGAACTGCAGTCTGAGATGGGAGGGCGGGCCATGGAAGGTTGAGGAGGGTGTGTATGGTTATATCATCTGCAGCCTGAGCATCTGGGCTGGTACCTGATGAAATCTATCCAAGGACTGGAAACTTTTCCACCTCCACTGTCAAAACCACCAAACAATGGAGAGGGAAGGTGCTGACACAGTGCTAGGGATGGTTGTGATGTTTTGGCTCAAAACCTAATTATGTCTCTTGGGATGAGCTAGGGAAGATGTGCTTCCTGGGACTGACCTGAGATAACTGCATTAGAGAAGACCAGCTTGACAGGTCATTCCCTCAATTTGGCCATTTTTCTAGAAACACACTACAGGGTTCAGTCAAAGCAACAAACCATGGTCTGTCCTTGGCTTTAGAGGCAGCACTTAATCACTGCGTCAGTTGGGTCCTGGCACCTATGAACACACAGTTCTTATTACTTGTCTTTCTGCTTGTGGATAAGAGACAACAGTGCATCCCTTGTTTCTTCTCCTACTTTATGACTGGTAGCTGTTAAGACTGTAATGTCTGGAATGTTTTCTGCTGTTGATGTAATAAGAGAAAGGATATGTTGTTATTTTATGGGTTTGTTTGCAGTGCTGGGGATGGAACCCAGGGCCTCATGCATGGTAGGCAGATGCTTTGCCACTAAGCTACACCCTCAGTCCCACAATAGTATTTTTAGCTAACAAGGAAAAATAGAATATTTCTTATCCATAGGGATGAAACATGAGAGTGGACATGCAGCTTCTTGTTTGAGGGTTTGTCTGATTTCTCAGTTCATGTTTAATTCTACCATATTACTCTTGACAGCTGGTTAAAAAACAAGTGCCACCAAAAGAAAAAACTACATTTTCCTTTATCTTGGCATGAATGCTTGCTATTATTTATTTTGATGAGTAGATAAAATGAAACATGTGAAATTGGAAAACCTGTGTTATGGTCTTATGTTAACCTATTAAAATACGGGAAGTCACTTAGTGCCTCTGAGCTTGCTCTCCTGTAACATGAGAGTTTTATTAAATTATGTGTAAAGTATCTTTTACCATACGCACTTCTCTGACCAGACAAAAGGAAAGAAAAAAATAGTACTGTGATTATCTGCCACCTGCTCAGGCCTCTTCTACAACAGGAAATGGATATAGAAAACAGGGAAGGTCAGGCCTTAACAAGAGGACAGCTCCTTCCTAGACCCGTACGGTTACAAACCACTAAATGGACCACATGAATTCATGCCTGGTAGTGTATTGTCCCTGTTGTTGTTGCATTTACCCTAAAACATTTTAATAGAGACTATTTCCCTCACTTGGGATTTGGTGCTCAGCTCTGGGCAGCTTCTCGTTTCAGAAGCCCTGACTTAGGTTGAATTTTGTTATTTGAGCCAGCTGAGTGAGCTTTCCTTGCTGGCTATTTAGATGTTTCTTGTTATTTAAGGCATCTTGTTGAAGTTGAAGAGTGCACTTTTTGAAAGAGTGCTTTTTAATGGAAAACTGTTGGATTAAAGAGTAGCTTTGTGTTTTCTTAGACCACACAATTCCAAACCATCTGACACCGTTTCAAAATAGTTGTTCTGGGGTGGAACCCACAGGTAAGTACTTGAGTGCCTGGTGTTAGTAGTTTAAAGTAAGAAGGCATAGCATGAAGCAGGTCTGGAATGTCCTATTTTACTATTTTTACAGTATCTTAGATTTGAGATTTTGTTACTCTTCCTTGTGTGTACTTCATTTGTAATTAGTTACATCACTTAAAGAACATTCATTCCAGTATCCAGAATTATGAATAGAGCATTTATTGTTACTGATGTCTTTGGAATGCATTTTACTGCCTCCCAAATCTATATTTATATCTGTACTGTATGCAATGAAGAGAAATAATTGCATTATAAAATGTAATAAGTAATATCTGGTACTGGTCAAAATAGAATTGGCCCTGTACAGTCTCTGGTGATTTCAGCCAAAAAAACACTTTAGAAATAATGTACAACATAGCTGAGGGCTTTCATAAGTGAATGATAGCAAGAAGATTGGGTAGGGAAGTCAAAATTGGAAGACTAACTGGGACTTCAGTGAATTTACTTTTTGTACAAGTTGGGTATCCTTTATTCAGAATGCTTGGGAACGCAAGTGGATATTTTTGTTTAGTTTTGGATTTCAGAATTTTTCCATGTACATATTGAAATTTCTCAGGGATGAGAGGGCAACATTCATTTATGTTTCATACAGGCTAGGGTTTAGCACAGTTGGTAGAGTGCTGCTCTGCCCTGTCTGAGCCCTGGGTTCCATCCCCAGCACCATGTAAAACAGTAGAAGGATTTGGCAATCCACTCCAGAAACAATCAGCTGTTGAAAACCTTATGAATAGCAGAGAAGCACTAACGTAGTGTCTGGCATGGCACACTGTTGGAGAGTGTTTCATTCTGTTGTACATAGGGTCCTTATGAGTCAGAATGGCACCTAACAATGACAATACACCTTATACACAGGGGCTTAGGGTAATCTTGTAGAGTATTTTTAGCACACTGGTATTTTGACTGTGATCCATCCTATCAGGTCAGGTGTGGAATTTTCCACTTGTAGTGTGTAGGTATGACTCAAAGTTTTGGATTCTGGAACCTTTTGGAGTTTAGATTTTAGGATTAGGGATTCCCTAGGGTTTGTATAACTAATTGATCTTCTGATGTTCTTTGTTTAGACTAATAATAATGTGAATAATTTGATTGTGTCTTGTTCTCCTTAAACCTTCCTGTGGGAATGTGTTCTTAATTACTATTAGTACAGTAACTTTGCTATTTGGACCATTCAAGAATTTGTTTATAAACTACCTCTTAGGAAGGGAGCCACAGTAATAGTAGGTTTCTTACAGTGATTATAAGTAGCTTTCTCTCTTAAAATAATCACATATAAGAAGTAATGTCCAGTACAAAACTGAGGGCGCATGGTAAGGATTTAAGGTAAAATTTCTATGGCAAGTAAGTTAAGTGTAATTGATGTTTTGTATGAAAAAAAGTTAAAATGTCAAATAAATTTGAAAACAGCTAGGTGTGGTGGTGCATACTTGTAGTGGTAACACTCAGGAGGGTGAGGCAGGAATGTAAGTTCGAAGTCAGCCTGGGCAGCACAGCAAGACCCTGTCTCAAAAAAAGAAAGGAAAAAATAATTAAAAACATAGGCTATTTGTTAGACGTGTAAGAAAACTACTAATAGAAACTGTTTCCTGTAAAAGCTAGACACCCTTTAAAAAAAAGTCTTAATTAATTCATATATTCTGCATTTCCATGATAGCAAGATAGCATCTGTAGATGCTTGTAATTTGGTAGTTGCTAATGGAAAAGGTCCTGTTACAGAAATGTCAGCCATTGTGTTGGAGACTATAGTCCAGGAGACTTTTCTTCTCTCTTTGGCTTCATTTCACATCTTATTGCTTGACACATGTAAGGTACACAATAGATTTTCATACAGTTCATATTTCATCTTATTAAAAGTATACAAAAGGGAATTAACTTTATAACTCAATACCACTGAAAATATTGTTTAGAAATATTTAATGAATAAGTATGATACGAAGTTTTTTTCATTAAGCTGTACATACTTTTTACAATGTAATATTTCTGCTAGAGGATACCATAAAGTGTTTACAGTCTTAGGTAGACTTGGTTTTATTTTCTTTTCTCCCTTATCTTCTTCCCCTCTCCTTCCTTTCAGTGCGTATTAAGTATCTAATATTTGCAAAATTATACTAGGTTTTCCTTAAACTTTATTTTTATAAATATTATTAGGAAGAAGGAATAACTATTATTCTGGGAGAAGGATCTGGCAACTCACTCTCAAAAAACAATCAGCCATTGAAAGCTTATGAATAGCAGAGAAGCACTGATACAGTGCCCAGCATGGCACAGTGTTGGGGAGTGTTTCATCTGTTGTACATAAGGGTTGTTATTAGTCAGACCTGACTCGACGGCACCTAACAACAATTAGGAAGTATGTGATTGTTATCCATTAGCTATCATTAGCTATGCGTAAGTGATACACACACACACACACACGTGTGTGTGTGTATATAAAGCCCATTTTCTTTGCCTGTTGTTTGTCTAACATGCCTAAGTGTGGTGGTTCATGAGTTCCTTGTTCACCAGGGGTCAAATACCTTGCAAGTAGACGCTCTGGTCAACTTGTGATTATTAAGGCACTGTCTAGTCCTTTCTCAGTGACCTGATTTGGGGCAATTTCACTGTGGTTTTTACCTTCCATCAATGAATGAATGAGAAAAAAACCAAGAGAACTCAGATTTTTAGTTTGGTATTTAGAGTATTTATTACTTATGTCTATCATGTTTTATAGAACACTTCCATTATTACTTTTAAGTTTATGGTAAAGTACTTGAAATTCAGAAGGTTAAACTTGCTGGAAAACAAAAATATTTGTTCATCATGATAAGAATGAACAGTTTCCACTAGAAGCAACTTTCTATAGGGTTAAACAATGAAGAAGACCTGCAGCTGTAGCCCTGCGGCATCCGATCCCATCAGATCTCGGAAGCTAAGCAGGGTCGGGCCTGGTTAGTACCTGGATGGGAGACCGCCTGGGAACACCAGAAGCTGTAGGCTTGGGAGAAGGACCTGTCAACTTCCTCCCAAAAATCAATCTGCCATTGAAAACCCTGTGAACAACAAAGAAGCACTGACAATAGTGTTTCCCGTGTTGTACAGCGGGTCGCTATGAGTCGGATACCAACTCCACGGCACCTAACAAAAACAACAAACAAGAAGAAGAAGAAGAAAGAGAAAAAGGTCAATAGAAAAGTTGGCATTTATGCTAAATATTCTTTAAGTAATAATAAAGGTCATGAGAGAAGAAACATATGCAGTTCTATTTGTTGTAATATTAGGAGTAGTTCTGTAAGTTATGTGAATCACCAACAGTATACTGGTAACCTAAACAGACATGTAAGAAATTAGTGATATTAATTAATATAATAAAGAAAAAAAACAACTAGAAAGTTGTACATTTAGAATATGGGTAAACGAATATTAGAAATTACCACTGGTTATGTAGAATTAGTATTTCTGTATAAACAATTTTTGAAAACTGGTTAAAGAAAGATTTTGAAAGAAATTAACCATATTTTATCTTTGTATATGTATATAGACATATATATGTATGTGTATATACACACACATGCACACACACACGTGCATATATATATTGGCAGTACTGGAGTGTAGAACCTAGAACCTGGCACTTTGCAAGTACTGTACTGCTTGCACATTGTCCCAGCACATTTTTTATTTCAAGATAGAATCTTGCTGAGTTACGCAGGCTGACTCTGGCCTGGAACTCATGATCCTCCTGCCTCAGCCTCCTGGATTGCTGGGATCAGAGGCATGCACTACTGTACCTGGCCATATTTACTATATTTAAATAATACACTCAATTCATTATTAAAGAGGAAAAAGCATTTAAAGAAACATAGTTGTCATTCACAAAAGATAGCGTAGGTTCTTTAGATTAAGATTTCAATTTTAAAGAATTTATATAGTAAATTAGCACTTATTTTCCCTCAAACATTATCTGTGAGTTCTTTTTAAAAAATTTTCTTACAGTGCTGGGGATGTTGAACCCAGGGCTTTGTGCATGCTTTGCAAGGGGTCTTGCACTGGGCTGTGCCCCCAGTCCCTTTTTGATTTTTTTATCTTGAGACAGAGTCTTGCTAAGTTCTGCAGGCTGTCTCTGGCTTGAGCTCATGATCTTCCTGCCTCTACCTCCTGAGTTGCTGGGATTGCAATTGTGCACCACCATGCCCAGCATTCTTACTGGCTTCGAAAACCTCTTGAATTCCTGGGACCACCCTCAATTGACCCAGATAGGTTAAATAAATTGCCTATGGTTACATATGAAGTATAAATTGGATAACTGCAAGTTGAATATTGTCCATTATTGAAATTCAAATACTTTATTCTGTTCATATGCTGCATAGCATATATGGCTTAATTTTGTAGTTGGTTTAATTTCCTTACTAATTTTAACACTAAATCTTCAGGATTTTTAAATCTCATGATTCTGAAATAAGGAGCTTCTTGTTTTTCTACTTTGTTATTTAGCTTTTGCCCGTTATGTGGCTGTAATAGCTATTCATTAAGATTTAACTGTTTTCCTCTTGTGAACTTGCTTTATTTTAAATTACAAACCTAGTTCTTCCATGAAACTGACAACCCAAAGCGATCCTCCCTCTCCTGTGAACTAAGGAATGGCTTTTTATCTTTAGGAGTTCACTTACCACATAGTCATGCATCGTTATTGTGCATCTTAATCAACGGATCATATAGTTTGCATTTCTATCCACATTACAGGTTCCTTGTCTTTTATACATTTCTGTGTGTACGCATAGCATCTTTTTCTAGTATGTTAAATATTTTCTAAGTGAGTAATGGATTATTGCCCAATTATCTTAATTCTACCTCTAGGACATGGTGGGTGTCTTGTGGTGAATGTTAGGCAGAATTTGAAGTACCTAATAGCTTTTTCCCTTACTTCCTTTTTTCCTTTCCTTTCCTTTTCCTTTCCTTTCCTTCCCTTCCTGTCCCTTCCCTCTCCCTTTTCCTTTTCCTTTTCCTTTCTCCTCCTTCCTTCCTTTTCTCCCCCCTCCCTCCCTCCTTCCCTCTCTTCCTCTCCTCTCCTCTCCTCTCCTCTCTTGTTTTCCTTCCTTCTTTTCTTTTCTTTTCTTTTCTTTCACAGTACTTAGGGGTTGAATTCTGGACCTCACACATACTTTGCAAGTACCCTACCGCTGGACTGCAAACCCAGCCCATTTTTAAGTGGTTGGTTTTTTTGTTTTTGTTTGTTGGTTGGTTTTTTTTTTTTTTTTTTTTGAGGGTCTTGCTAAATCACATGGTCTGCCTCTGGTCTTCAACTCATGATCCTCTGGCATCCGCCTCCTGAGTCCCTGGGATTATAGGCACATGCCAGGGTGCCAAGCACTGTCTTTTCCTTAAAGAATTCAAGTTATTCCCCTGTTGACATGTGGATGTTGATACTTATTTTTCCTTGAGAGTAGTTACATTTTAGTTAAGCAGGACTGTAAGAAATGTCTACATTTGTTTTATGGATGTCTTAGAGGCCCTTAACTACATGGTACACCCAGTACAGCTTGTCCTTCCACTCATTGCCTTTGGCATCCTGAGTTGAAAACTTGGAAGCTTTCTGGCCACAGATCTTGACCTGGAGAAACTAATAGATTCCAGGGACTCAAAGTTAGTTTAATAAATATTTAACTTCAGATGTCTGTATTAAGTTACTTCAGTGGAAGTTGTTCCATTTAATTTGTGTGTTTTCTTAACTTTTTTGAACCCAGCACCTTATATGTTCTAAGCATGTACTCTATCACTGAGTTGCATCCCCTGCTACTTGAGTTGATTTTAATAATGGAAGTTTCTAAAAACTTTTTGGAAAGCATGCTAAGTATAAAAAACTTTTCCAGAGATTCATTGGCTACATAAGCATGAATATTTGGATTAGACCACTTATTGGCTATATAATCCATTCAAACTTTTAATTCTTTATCTAGTTGCAAAATGGGCCTGTTGTTGATGTTGTTAGGTGCCTTTGAGTCAGTGTCTGACTCCTAGTGACCTTATGTACAACAGAGGAAACACTATTGTCCTGCTTCTCTGCTATTCATAGGGTTTTCAGTGGCTAATTGTTTGTGGGTTGCCAGGTCCTTCTCCCAAGCCTACAGCACCTACAGTTCCCAGGCGGTCTCCCATCCAAGTACTAACCAGGCCCAACCCTGCTTAGCTTCCAAGATCTGATGAGATCAGACACCACAGTGGTACCCCTAATAATACCTAATTCAAAGTGCTGTTATGAACTGTGGTAGCTTTCTGCTGCTGTTACAAAATACCCAAGAAAATCAACCTAACGGAGAAAAGAATTTTTTTTGACTCATGATTTCAGAGATTTCAGTCCATGATTGCTTGGGTTCCTGATCCATTGTGAGGCAGAACATCATGGTGGGAAGTATGTGGTGGGGCAAAGCTAGTCACCCAATGGTGGCCAGGATGGCCTTAAGAAGGGGCCAGGGATAAAAATGACAGTCTTCAAAGGCATACCCCAAAAAGACCCACGTCCTTGAACTAGGCCTTACCTCCCAAGTTTCCACCATTTTCCAGTAGCTCGTTAAGTTATGATTCCATCTGAATAGATTAATGAGGTCAGAGCCTCATGATCCAGTCACCTTCCAGTAGACCAACCTCAGCTGGCCTGAGGACCAGGTCTTTACACCATGAGTCCTTAGAGGAGAGTTAAGATCCTAACCATAATATGAACAGATTAGCATGTAAGTAAAATCTCACTCATAGTATATATTCAGGAAATCGTTACCTTTTAGCTCCTATTTCACCTTGTCTTTATTGTGGTCACATTTTGTAAGACTATTCCTATCCTTTAAAAATAATTTAGCTCTTTAGGTTATCTCAGGTTGTAGTAGAGAAGTTACAGGGTGTCTGTGCCATATAGAAGTTTTATGGCATCCTAGAAGATAAGTAAGCCTGCAACTGTACCACTGTGGCGTCCAATCCTGTCAGATCTCGGAAGTTAAGCAGGGTCAGGCCTGGTTAGTACTTGGATGAGGGGAGACTGCCTGAGAACACCAAGCTGTAGGCTTGGGAGAAGGACCTGTTAACCACTCCCAAAAAGCAATCAGCCATTGAAAACCATATGAATAGCAGAGAAGGAAGCACTGATGATAATGTTTCCCCTGCTGTAGGTAGGTTCCCTATGAGTTGGACCCTGACTTGACAGCACCTAACAAAAAGAAGAAGATAGGTAACAAGTTTTTCTTTTCTTTTTTGTTTTTGTTTTTTGAGACAGTCTTGCTGTGTAGCCCAGGCTGTCCTGGAATTTGCTATGTAAACCAGACTGACCTTGAACTCATGTTGATCCTCCTGCTTCAGCCTCCTGAGTGCAAGTGCTGGGATTACAAGCATGCACCACCATAACCCGGCAATAACAGTTTTTCAAAGGGCAGACTTTGTAGAATATAAGAGAGATTTGAGTAAGTTAATAATAACTCTATAGTTATTGTGTATATATATATAGTATACATCATTTATATTTATAGTATAGTTATTGTATAATCTCAGCAATATATTCTCATGTTGATATTCCTGTTCATGTGGCCTACCATGGACTAAATAAAGTTACCTTCATTTTGCTTTCTCTCATTTTAACTTCCGAGATCTGACAGGATTGGATGCCACAGTGGTACAGTTGCAGGCTTTCTTAAGTATCAATGTTCTACTTTTTGATTTTTGTAGCTGGCCTTGAAGATTTTAAGATTAGATATCACCTCTTGGTAACATCACAATATTCTTAATTAGAAATAAAAAAATGTTTTGCTTTGTGTCATTTAATTTCAAGGATATCAATGTTTAGATGTTAAAGTGTTCATGATAAGTGGTATTCAGTTTATAAAATTGTTTCCTTGAAATAATTTTTTGCCAAATTTTAATTTAATAAAAATTTATTTTATTAGTCATCAATATGCAGGTTTCTCCAGCATTTCTAGTGGTATAACTAATAATTTAATCATGGTTTCTACTGTTAACTTCTCACCACTAATATGCTTGTTGTTAGGTGCCATCCAGTCAGTATCCGACCCATAGTGACCCTCATAGGGTTTTTCAATGGCTGACTGTTTCGGGATTGCCTTGGGAGTGGATTGCCAGGTCCTTCTCCCATTTTTGTGGTGCTGGGAATTGAACTCGGGACCTCAGAGACTGCAGTGCAGCGCTCTACCAACTGAGCTAAATCCCAGCCCACTAATATGCTTACTCTACCCCAAATAAATATTTTGCTGTTAATCTATGGAGCTATTAATGTGAGATGTAGCTAAAAGAGATTCTGATTTTGCTAATTTTCTTAAGGCAGAAAGCTGTGAGAACTTACTTGTAATGAGATTCCTTTGATCAGGAAAAGAAATATTTTTGCATTGTGGGAGGCCATTCATTAGTCTTCTTCAGAGAGGATTATCATTGTTTCTTTCCTTCCTCTTTTTGTCAATAGTTACTGAACATTCAATGTTTTTAATTGTGTTAAAATACATCAAAGATAGCATTTATAATTTATTTTTGAAGCATGTTAAAAATTTAAGGCCACACATATGTGACAAGTGAACCTTATATTTTAAAATATATTTATATTTAGTACAAAATCCACTGGAGAAAAATTACCCAGTGTTTGTATGCTGTATGAACACTGATGATTGGTTTAACAAAAGGGAAAGGTAGCTAATGAAATTATGTAGTCATTGTTATTCTGGGGCAAGCAGAATGAAGCAGGAAGTTAAGTCTTGAACATTTTTGGACTTGCACACCTTAATCTGTTCTTTGTGACTGTCTTGTTGGAGTCACTTTCCAGTTATAAATAGCTCAAGCTTCGTGGTCCAAGTGAACTTGTGTGACTATTGTCATTTCATTGCTATGGCAATTCTGGAATTAGTGTGGAAGTTGCTGGCACACTCCTGGGAAAGGGTTTTAATGTGCTGCCTTGGAAGTGGAAGAAGAAAACTTTTTTCATAGCTGCTGTGTGATTCTGAATAGAGATATAGCAGCTGCTTTTTTTTTTCTTTCCAGTTTTTTATTGCTTCAGATGTAGACATTGTGCTTCAATAAATAGTTGGCCAGAACTATGTCCTTTTCCTCTTGTCTATCAAGTGGAAAAGAAATTTGGGTTTCAAGCAAACATTGAGGGAAGTTGTTGGTGAACATTTTAGTAAGTAGTCCTGGAGTTGGTTTTTATGTCTGTCTTTCAGGTTTAAAAATGAAATGTCACAAATTATGGAACAGTAAACCTACAAAATTTCATTGGGTTATTTTTACCTATTATATTATATATATATAATATATATATAATATATATATCATTATAATATATATTATATATAATATAATATGGTAATAATATAATATTAATAATATAATAATATAATATTATATAATATAATATAATAATATAATATAATGTTATATTATTATATATAAATGGGTCCTATTTCTTTGGATAAAATGAAATGTTTGGATTAATGATTGTGTATCTATATAGTAGAACTTCATAGGAACTTGTAATACAGATTCTGGAAAAAATGTTAGGTGTGTATATGTGGTCGTCAGCTTTCCATCATTGTGACAAAATACTTGAGAAATCAATTTGAATGAGGAAAGATTTATTTTTGCTTGTGGTTTCAGAGGTCTTCATCCAAGGTGAGCTGCTTTATTGCTTTTAGGGCTGTGGCAAGGAAGAAACATGGCAGAAGGGCCTGGTAGAAGAAGGCTGCTCACTTCATTACAGCCAGGAAGCCAGGGATAGGGGAGAAGAGAGGGAGGATGGAAGGGAACAGCAACAAGACATACTCTTGACAGGCAGCCTCCCAGTGACCTCCTTGCTCTAATTAGGCCCCATGTCCTAATAGTTCATTCAGTTTTGAATTTGTCAGTGGATTAATCCACCAAGGAAGCTGGTGCCCTCATGACCCAGTCAACTCTGAACAGTGCTGCAAGACCAAGCCTTCAGCACATGAGTCTTTAAAGACATTACATTTACATACTATAACTATATGCATCCAGCTAGCTGACTACTTGGGCGACAGACCCTGCAACCCACTCCCAAAAGTCAATCCACTGTTGAAAACACTATGAACAGCATAGAAACACTGACAATAGTGTTTCGTCACAGGGTCACTATAAGTCGGATACCCAACTCGACGACACCTAAGAACAACAAGAGCTGGCTACTAATGATTTTCATAAATGCCATTTTAAAAACCTGAGAAAAAGTGACTTTTTACTCTTGCTTTGTCAAGTTTTCCTAAAGATAGATAAAGCAGGATAAATAGTTCAAGCTTTCAAAACAAAGAATTTTGATGTCTCTTCTCACTGCTCTTAATCATCATAGAATGTGAAATTTTTACCAGAGCAGTTAGTCAAAAGAAAGAAAGGACATTCAAATAGGAAAGAGAGAAGTAAAATTATCTGTTTGTAGATGAAATGATTTATAGTTAGAAAAACCAAATACTGTACCCAAATAACTGTTAGCACAGATCAATGAATTTAGTAAAATTGAAGGATACAAAATCAACATACACAAATCAGTTGAGTTTTATACACCATTAATGAACTTCCTGATGAAGATATCAAGAAAGTAATACTATTCATAGTAGCTACAGAAACAAGAAAAAAAACTTAGGAAGAAACCAAGGAAATGAATAATCTCTAATGAAAATTACAAAACACTGAAGAAAAATTGAAGAGGACCCCCCCCAAAAATGGACATTAATAAAAGTAGTGACTTTCTTTTGGATAAGACCCCAAGAACATAGGAACAAAAGCAAAAACACAAATATGATTGTACTAAGAATTTTCTGCACAGTAAGCAATAAACAGAGTGAAAAGACAACCTATAGAATGGGAAAAAAAGTTTGCAACCTATCAATATGACAATTTATGTGCAGAACATGTGAGGAAATTTTTTTAAAAGGCAGCAAAAAATCCAATTTTAAAATGGGCAAATGATTTGAATGTACTTTCTCAAAAGATGATATAACAAATGACCAAGTATATGAAAAAATGTCCTTGCAAATCTGAAATCAAAATCATAATGAATTGTCTTACCCTAGTCAGAATAACTGTCATCAGAAAGCACTTAGCAAAACAAAACTAATAAAAAACCAAAAAGCACAAAAACATGCTAGCAAGGATGTGGAGAAAGGGAAATTCTTAAACACTGTTGGTAGGAATGTAAATTAGTATAGCCATTATGGAAAACAATATGGAGGTTCCTCAAAAAATCAAAACTAGAAGTAAGATGATGTTGCAGGAAAAGTATCCTTGGTTCTTTTTTGCTTGTTAAGAAGAATTTAACAAGGAACTAGGGTGAAGTGACAGTCAGGAATCAGTTTGTAAAGTAGAAAGAGGAATGAGTTTATTAAGAAAAAGAAATAGGAAAGGTTGTGCTCTGAGACAGGTCTCAGCAGACTGCTCAAGAGGGAGAGTAAGCAACATAATGACTGAATGTGTTTTAAGTATTTCCCTATTTGCTGAGGAGTCCATGTAACATTAGGGTGGAACTAGTGTAGAACTGGTTTTCTTGGGATTCCTTGCGGGATATTGATAAAGCATGAGCCTCTTCATGATCTCATCTGGTAACTTCTGCAAAGATTCTTCATGGCTAGTCGTGAGCTTAGTGAAATGTGGCTCTGGATGCTATGTCCCCTGGGGAGCCCATTTTTCCTGCTGCTTGTTCCTGACTGCTCCCTCTCAAGAATTAGTTGGTCGGTAGGTACCATTGAGTTGGGTGTGACACAAAGTAACTCTGTGTACAAGAGGAAACACTGTCCCATGCCCAGCACTGTGTCAGTGCGTCTCTGCTATCCATAGGGTTTGCAATGGCTGATTGTTTTCAGATTATTTTGGGAGTGGGCTGCCAGGTCCTTCACCCACTTTTTGCAGTGGTGGGGATCAGAACCCAGGGCCTCAGCACGCAGAGAGAATGCTCTCCCAACTGAGCTAAACCCTAGTCCTCCTCAAGAACTGGAAACACGAAAAATCTTTTAGGGTAAGGAATGTCAAGTCATATCTGGCTGTTTCCTGCTGAAATTGTCATAGACCTGAGGGGCAAAGGTTTCCAGCTCTTCCTGTCAGTAAGGGAAGAATGATGTAGATGTACTTGATATGGAGCAGGAGTGATTGAACCACTAGGAAGGGGCTGATATCCTTGTGAAGTCACATTTGTGGTTTGAGTGCCTGGAGCCTTAAAGATACCAATCTGTATTAGGAGGTTAAGAAAGAATGGACCAAAGATACTGAGCAAGATTTGAGATAACAAGAAGTGAGTTGCAGTCCAAATCTATCTAGAGAAATGATGTAGGAGTTGTCCCAGCCAGGAACTCCTGTTTTGGAGAAGGAAGTGAGACTATTGGCTAGATACATTTTGGGGCTAAGGTACACTTCCCTGGAGTTTGATAGCTGTTTGAGTACTTAGTAAGATTTGGTAAGATCCCTTTTGAATGGTATGAAAGATATAACTTTGGAAGAGGTAGTGGGATTGGGAATCAGGACTTTTATGGCTGCAGCTAAGACACCATAGATGTATCTGGAAGCTGCTGGAATTTGCCAACCTTTTTGAGCACTGTCTACGGATGTCTTTTTAAGTAGACTTATAATAATTGGCATAGAATTTAGAGTTTATTTCAGATCTAGTTTAACTTTTTGGTTTGTTTTATTACCAATCACTCTATATTTGATTATACTTTCCTGCTATGTATTTAAGACCAACATGAAGGATGCCAAAAATTAACCTTTTTGTTTTAATTTATTAAGGACAATCAAGTCTCTTAAGATATTTCTTTGGAGACCTATGAGGATCCCGTTGGCCCTCTCAGTTTTTCCTTTACCAGTTTTGCCATCAGTTGGGATGAGTCATGGTTTTACAGACCAAGTGACTTCCCTTGGAAGCATGGTGAGCAATCATTGGCCTTGTAGTGATTCTCCTCTTTGTAGAATGTGTATTGGTCAGAGCCAACCTCTGGGGTCTCTGTGGCCTTTCTGATCAAATGGATGGGTGATTTACCTGAGTCATGGGGCCATTTTGAGAGATCCCATTATTCTCTGGCTTTTGGCTGACCTTGGAGGGCAAGGACCAAAATAGTGTCTATACACTTAACCTCATTATCCTCATTGGCTTTGGCTTCCAACATTTGGTTATTCAATACCCAGAAGGTCAGTATTACTACTGTTGAAGAAGGAGTAATGGATTTTAGTTTCAACTTTGGTATAACATTTAGCTGCAGCTTAGACATGTAGCACCTTAAGCTATCACACATACATGGTATCAAACATTTCATAATTACCTAAGAGTTCCTCACTTAACCAGAATCATAAAGTGATCTTTTAGAAGACTTTAAACAGATACTAACATAAATGATTTTTGACTCAATTATATACTATTGTCTCTGCCTCTGTGTGTGTTTGAAATTTTATATAGTTAATAATTTAAGAAAGTAAAAAATGACTCAGTTTTCTAAATAGTTAGGAACTTGACAAAGTCATTATCAAGTGTAAACACACAAATAAACATCTTGACAGAGTTTAAAATTTTTGGTGCTTTAAGCTAGGTTTTTGTAATTTTTACTAAGAACAGATAACTACTTTAAGAAAGCCTTACAGTTTTAAACATAGAACCTTTAAAGATAGCTGACTGAATCTTACTTAAATCCATTATCCCTGTAAGTTTTATCCCCTATAAATCTTTTGCAACATACTCAGGCCATCTACAACATGCTTTAACCTTCTGATTTTTGTCTCCATTTGTCCATCTCATCTTGGAACATTCTTTAATTTGAGGAAAAAAGAGACTGTTTTGTCATACTAAGTCCTTTCTCATCCAAAAGCATTTCCTTTATCCTTCTATAGCTTCGTTTTTTTTACCCAATTTACAGAGTTGGGAGACAGACCTGGCAACCCACTCCCAAAAATCAATCCTCCATTGAAAACCCTATGAACAGCAGAGAAGCACTGACAATAGTGTTTCCCCTGTTGTATGTAGGGTCGCTGTGAGTCGGATACCAACTCGACGGCACCTAACAACAACAGGTTGTTGTTGGGTGTACTGGTTCTTTGTTCCCCTGATTTAGTTTGGGTTTTTTACTTAAAGCTATGAAAGCCTAGACATAGGGCATTTCCTAACATTTCTTCTCCTTTTGCAAAATAAATCTTCCTGGTTGTTGTTAGGTGCCCTCAGGTCTATATACTTTCACCATATCTCTTCAGTTTATATGCTGAGCAAATAATCTGAGAAGCTGGGCTTTATGAGGAAGAACGCAGCATCAGGATTGGAGGAAGACTCATTAACAACCTGCGTTATGCAGATGACACAACTCTACTTGCTGAAAGTGAAGCAGATTTAAAACATTTGCTGGTGAAGATCCAAGGTCATAGCCTTTAGTATGGGTTGCAATTAAACATCAACAAAATAAAAATCCTTAAGACTGGGTCAGTATGCAACTTCACAATAAATGGAGAAAAGATTGAGGTTGTCTGTGATTTTGCTTTGCTTGGCTCTATAGTCAACACTGTGGAAGCAGCAGTCAAGAAATCAAAAGATGCATTGCTTTGTGAAAAGCTGTGGCAAAAGATGTTTAGAGTATTGAAAAGTAAAGATGTCGTATTGAAGATGAAGTTGTGCCTGACTCATGCCATGGTATTTTCAGTTGCATCATATCGTTGTGAAAGCTTGGACATTGCACAAGGGAGATCTTCCTGGAGGATGAGATTAAGCTTAACTTGTCATTTTACTGGAGAATTCCTCATTGCTTGGAAAAGAGAGAGATTAAATGTATCATCTCTGTTCCAGGGCTGGCTGGAACACAGCTAGAACCTCCCTGTGCCCCCTTAAGTGTAACTCTAAGAGTTTAGGGTTCGCATCCCCAGAGAGAAAATAATTTTCGCTGGATTTACTTGTGTCTCAAAAGTCTGTGTCCCAAGAGACAGTTATTTCCTCATGATTGCCAGAGTGTCAAGGAGTTAGGAGGACCCCCCCCCCCTTAAAATTGCCTCGGACATCTTGGGATCCGTATTCTGGTCTGGATTTGGCTGCTCTGGACCCAGAACCCTATTGTCCTCTTTAGGGTTTAGCATAAAGAGTCCAGGGAGAAATTGTATATTCCCTCTATAGGGCTTAATGAGAATTTCCTACTTATCTGTTGTTTACACCTGTTAAACCTGCTCAATTTGCTTTATATGCTTAATCTGCTTGTGTCCCTAAAGGCATCTGTTGGCCTTTCACCTATTTCCATTAGACAATAGGTCAAATGTGAACACACAGCAGCCCTTAGTCCTTTGAAATGGGCTACTGGGGTAACCATTAGGTGTCCCCATGAAGGCATACTATAGGGAGTCCAAGGGGTGTATGCCTTGAGCTTTATGCTTAGTGGTATGATTTATCCCGTCCTGGCAAGGTGGCAGAGGTGAAGGTTTAGATTTTCCTGGGCTTTGTATAAGACCAGCAGAGGGAAGATGGGAATACTTTATTGTCCTGTGACCTTCCCGTGTGTCCAGAACCATTACCCTAGCTTTTGCCCAGGAGAAGCTGCAGGCTTGACAAGGAAGAGGGCGGAGAATGGAGGAGGGTCAAGAAAAGCTCTCATGCTTGCAATGAGCCATGGCCCACAGTTGTCCTATTTTCCTCTTCATTAATGTCATAAGAGATGCACATACCTAGAAGTGAAAGGATGTGGGAAATCAGGAGGGACAGATTGACTGGAAACATAAACCTGTAATTTTGCCCTGTCTAGAGCAGGTACCGGGCTGTGGTTTAGCTCAGTTGGTAGAGCTCTGCTCTGCAGTCTCTGAGGTCCCAGGTTTTATTCCCAACATGACACAAATGGGAGAAGGATGTGGCAATCCACTCCTGAGGCAATCCTGAAACAATCAGCCGTTGAAAACCCTATGAGGGTGTCTATGAGTTGGACACAATTTGAAGGCACCTAACTACAACAACAGAGCAGGTACCCTTAGGGAGGAGAAATGCCCTGTGCTTGGGTTATGCTGGGGATCCAGAAGGAGTTGAGGGCCTATGCTTGTCTGGACATTGTGGGCTTGTGGGGAGAGGGCAAAAAAGGGAAGATTTTCCTTTGTTCTTTACCTGCGTTAAGTCTTATGTGCCTGGAGAAGGGTATGCACCTTGTGAGCAATAGCAATGGTAGCCTGGAGTGAAGAGGCAGTTGTGAGAGCCCAACCCTCCTGCATACCTTAGCTTGTATCTTTTTTTTTTTTTTTTTATGGTACTGGAAGATTGAACATGGCACCTTGCACATACTTTGGAAGAGCTCTGCCACTGAGCTGTACCACTAACCTCTCTTATTTTTTATCTTGAGACAAAGTCTCACTAAGTTACACAAGCTGCTTGTGGCCTTGAATTCATGACCCTCATGCTTCCACCTCCTGAGTTACTGGAATTACAGGTGTGCACTCTGCACCTGGTCCTTAACCTGTGTCTTCCCTGCCCTTTTTTACCCATGCCTGGTATCCCACCCCTTCAATGGTTAGCTCTGCAGATGCAGGGATATAGCAAGTGAGTAGAAAATGGAGGATTTTGTCCTGAGAAGGTATCGTAGTTAGGGACCACTAAATGTACAGGAATTAGCCTCATTGATGATGATGGTCCTGAACTAGTCTATAAGATCCATTTGGTTTGGGGACAGAAAATATTGGAGTATTATAAGAGGAATTGCCTGGAAACAAAAGCTTGCTTTGTTAAAGCCTTTGAATGATTGACTGAAGCCCAGCAATAGCTTTTCCTTTAATTTAACTTGTGCTACTTGAGCAGAAATGACTTGTCCTGGGATTCCTGTTCCCACACATGTGCATTTATAGGTGACTCTCTTCTCCCCCTCTCCCTTCCCCCACTTCCCTTCACCCCCCCCCGTCCCCCGCCCCTCGCCCCTCACCCCCACAAAAGAGTTCTAGTTGGAGGTATAATTAAGACTACCATTTGATGGCCATTGCTCTTGACCTCCTAAGTGGTATTGTGGCCAGGCGGTTTTATAGAAAACAAAGTGTTTATGTTTGAGAGATTATAGATCAAATTGAGCCCAAATTTTAAAGATACATCCCAAGGGAGAATCTACAGGAATACACTGCTGCTTTCCTATCAGAGCAAGAGAGAGAGATGAGAAGGAGAAGTTGGACCCACCCAGCCTGGAATGTTTGCCTCTGGGCTGACCCACTGAGAAGGGATGATCCTTAATGTCCTTATTGAGTTGGCTCTGAGAGCATCTCCCCATGAGCCCCAAGGAATAGTAGTAGCCATACTGTTCCTACCCTTGACTCTAGAATTGGCCTGCCATTCTTTTGGCTCTAATAGTCTTGTTTGTCATCTACCTAGGAGAATAGAAACATTTGACTCCCCTTTTTCCCTAGTACCTTATTTGGTAAAAACATGCTGAATGGTAGAAGGAAACTGGGGAGTGACATTAGTATCAAGTTGCTTAACAACTGGTAGATGCACAATACAAGTTAGAAAATTAGGGTCAGATGTGGTGGTGCATGCCTGTAATCCCAGTGAGTTGGGAGACTGAGGCAGGAGGATTGCAGGTTCAAGGCCAGAGGCACTCTGCACAATTTAGCAAGACCATGTCTCAAAATTTAAAAAAAATGGATTGGGGGTACAGCTCAGTGTTAAAACATTTGCAAAGGTATGTGGCCTTGGGTTCAACTCCCTAGTACCACAAAAAAAAAAAAAAAAAAAAAAAGAGGAGGGAACTGAATGCATAGGTTTATTTTAGTTTCAAAACAGTGTGAACAGAATTACTTACCTTGTTTCCTGCATGGGTTCTAATTTCTCTAAGGTGAATTGTAAAAGGTTTAAGTGTTTTGATTCTAGTGGGAGAGGTTTAACAGTTAAATCCTTATCTTTAACAGCTACTTTTTGAACCCTTTTCTGTAGGGCAGAGGAAACAGCCAAAATGGCCAGAGGTATAACTAAACATATTGACCCTTGGGGATTTGCATGTGCCTCCCAAAAGTGATTAAGGAGGCAATAAATAGTCCTTATAGGGAGTCTAGTTGGGAAAGGGAAATTTTTGAATTCCAATAGGCAAGGCAGCTGTTTAATTAGAAAAGTGAAAGTATATTCGCTGATCACTTCCCAGAAGACAGAGTGAGACAACTGTGTAATTTGAAAAGTGAACTAGGTTCCCCAGTAGTTTTCTGGAAGACAGAGTGAGGGAAAGGGGAAAAAGATAGCTTTGAGAGAGAGCCAGGTAGGTCATCATTATAAGGCCAAGATGGGCAAATAGAGTAAAAAAAAGGAAAAGTTAACTGAGGTATTGCAGCTCTTCCTACATTGTTTTGGATCCAGAATGCAGTGCTTAAGGGGATAACTCCCTTAGGTGTTACCCTGAAGTTTATTTGCCTGAACGAGGTCTGGAGCTAGCTCTCTTGTTTTAACAAAGGAAAAGAAGTGTAGGATATCAGGGGATCAGCCCTTATTAATGATATCATCCTGAACAAGCTGTGATTCTTCCCTGTAACCTTGGAACTGGGAGTATGAAACCTGTGGAAGCACTCATGAAAAGCTAAGGGACTTTGGTTAGGAAGAGGGAGACACCTGGAGATGGAAGCTGTGGCTTTTTACCCTCATGGACCAAAAAGTGTTTGGCCTTTTTCTTTTCTCAGGCCTTTGAGACTCACCAAAGGATAGCCTTGGGCAAGGGCTGTCAGTTGTCCTTACACTAAAAAGCCTGATTTAGAAAAGAAAGGGGAAGTGATAGGTTACCACCAGACCTGTTTAGTCCTTTTCACCCTTTAGTGCTATAGGAGTTTCAGGTAGAAGTCCAGGTAGAGGTGAAGCTTTCAACTCCACCAGTGTGTAATCCTGGCCTGGAGTACAAGTGGCCTCAGAGCCTCATGCTAGGATCGTGAAAAAGCCTGGAAGCCCGTGGCAGCAAGCAAGAGCAAAAGAAATAAGATATTTACAAACAACCTGAAAGCATTCTGACAGAGACCTTGACTCAGGGAGATAGTAGAAATATTACCTACAATGATCCAAGTCACAGCACCAAAATGTTGTGGGAATATTATCCTCTGTTCTTGTTCCCTTGTTAAGAATTTAACATGGAATGGTGGCAAAGTGAAGGTCAGGAGTCAGTTTTTAAAGTAGAGAGAGGAGTAAATTTATTAAGGCAAATGGGAAAGGTTATGCTCTGAGACAAACCACATTGTAGGTTGCTCAAGAGGGAGAGTCAGCAACTTTATGGTTAAAGGTAGGTTTTTAAAACTAGTTAGTTCTTTATTTGGTGGAGAGTCCATATAACATTAGGATGGGGCTAGTGTAGAACTGGTTTGCTTGGGATTCCTTGCTAGATATTGATAGAGCATGAGCCTCTTCTTGATTTCATTTGGTGATTCCTGCAGGGATTCCTCATAGTTAGTGATAAGCTTACTGATATGTAGCTCTGTGTCCTTTTGTTCCATGGAGATGCCTATTCTCCCTGCTGCTCATTCCTGATCAATCCCTAGCAATATCCTGCTATCCCATTACAGAGTTTGTATCTAAAGAAAAGGAAATTGGTGTATCGGAGAGATACATGCACTCCCATGTTTCATGCAACTCTATTCACAGTAGCCAAGATGTGGAATCTTCTTTTTTCGTTCTTTATATTTGTTAAGGTGTTATTTTTTTCACTAATTTTTCCAGATCTTCGTGAACTTTAATAGTATTTTAAAAGAACCAAGTTTTGTTTTTTATATGCTTGCCTTCTGTTTCACTAACTCCACCTCTTTACTATCTGTGTCCTTCTCCTTTTTTGATTTTGCAGTGCTGGGGATTAAACCCAGGGCTTCTAGCATGCTAGAAAAGTTCTCTACCATTACACTATATCCCTAGCCCTCCTTTAGCTTTTTAAGGTAATTTTTTTCTTTTCCTAAATTCTTGCAGTGAATATAATTACTTGCACTTCACTGCTTTTATTCTGTGATAAAAAGTGAAGACCACAATTTTACCACCTAAATACTTCTTTTGTTGAATCTTAAAATTGTTAATATGTAGTATATATTACTTTTATTCATTTCAAAAAATTAAAATTTTAATATGTTATGTTCTTTGACCCATAGGTTTTATGGAAGCATATTTCACAATTCTCAAACAAATTGTTGATTTGTTTTGATAATTATTGATTTTTTTCAGTATGGGAATGGGGATTGAACCCAAGGTCTCATGCATGCTAAGCAAGTCCTTTACCACTGAGCTTTATCCACTAGCCACTTCTTTTCCCTTTTTTAAAATTTTGAGATGGGGTCTTGCTAAGTTGCACAGCCTTAGACTTTCAATCTTCCTACCTCGGCCTCCTGAGTCACTGGTATTATAGGCTTGCACCACTGCACTGGTGATAATTATTTTCTCTCAGTTTTACTAGGGTAAGATCAGAGCTGCCTGCCTCTAAGAAGCCAATATTCAAGGGTCAAGAGTAGGTAGGAAGAAATCCTGTTTGTTCAAGGGCCAACAATCCCGAGAAGATAGAGGGCCTACTGACCTCAAAGCTCCACCTTTGCAGGTCAGGGGCATAAAGACTTCCTACAGGGAAGAAGGGAAGGATACAGGACAGGAAGGCCTGGACTGACTGGTGTCTTCACTATCCAGAGTGGGTTTGTCTTTTTTTCTTCTGCAGAGTATCATAGTGGACCTTGCTCTCCTGGGGTGGCTTCCATAGTTCTATTTTAGACAGACATATTATTTGTCTGCAAATTAAAGCTCAGGTCAGACTAGATGCTTTGTTATTCAGTGCATAGAAATAAAGACTAAAGAGGAGGCCTTTAGTCATCTGATATTGGAGGGGTTCTGTAAATCTTAAGATTGAGTAGTTAACATTGTAGTTTATAAGTGGAGTTTCCCTTTTAGAATTTAAAGTGTTGGGCAGAAGGATGGGGAGGGGCAACAACCTGCAGGAAGGGCAAAGGCAGTAGCTCTACCAGCAGTGCTCCTAAGGAAGGGGCCCTGTTCTGGTACCGTCATGAAGATGGCACCTTGCTATCTTTTGGGCTGCTTTGCTGCTGCTAAGAAGTCAGCTGTGATTCAGTATAGAAATTCTAACAGCAATTAGAAGATTGATGCCTAAAAGACAGTGGATGTTTTTAAAATATTTTTTAAAAAGCCAGATATTCATGGAAATTACCCTTCTCTGGTTTTGGATCTCTTCCTATAAATATAAAAATCAAACTTAAAGTTGGGACATACTTGAAGAAAAGAAACCTCTTATTTTGGAGCGCCTTTCCTACTTGGTAAAAGGACTGGAGAAGGACATGGCAATCCACTGCCAAAGCAATCTTGACACAATCAGCCATTAAAAATCCTGTGAGGGTCACTATGAGTCACATCTGACTCAGTGGCACCTAAGAACAACAACAACAAGAAGCTAAAAGGACGTCTTTATGTTTTTTTCATTTAAAGCTATCCATTTTAAATAATTTTCATCAAGTTGATTTAGCCCTTTGAAAAAGAAGAATATAAATGATCTTTATATGTCTGTCATCTGTTATCTACCTGACATCTTTTCATCATTTTTCCAAAGCTGTCTAATTTTATGTATATCTATGTCTTATTTTCTACCTATTCTGTCTTCCCTTGAATAGGGTATTTACTTCATATAAATGAAAGCTATTGAAAAAGGCGGGCTGGGATTTAGCTCAGTTGGTAGAGTGCTGCGCTGCAGTCTTTGAGGTCCCGAGTTCAATTCCCAGCACCGCAAAAATGGGAGAAGGGCCTGGCAGTCCACTCCCAAGGCAATCCTGAAACAGTCTGCCATTGAAATCTCTATGAGGGTCGCTATGAGTCGGATACTGATTCCACGGCACCTAACAACAACAACAATTGAAAAAGGCTGTTAGCATACTTGTGGATGGAGATTTTGTAAACTCTAATTAAAAAGGATCAGCCAGTGAGCTAGGTAATTCTACATTTAAATCATTAAAGTATGAGTAGAAGCAGTGCCGAAAGTTACTTTACCTCATCATTTGTCAAAGAAAATCGCTATTTTTATCTAAGCTATGTCTTGTCTCCATGCTCTTGGAGCAAAAATAAATGATAATGCTGTTATAATGCCTGCTAATTTGTGGTTTCAGAGCTAGATTCTGTTGACTGAGAGTTGCCACTAAGTCTACATGTGGAGGGAAAAGATGTTTATAAGTCATGGGAAGTAATACACAGGTTCATTTTAATCAGCATCTTCCAAAGCAGGCTTAAGGGAAATGGTGCTTCCCTTTTCATAGCCATCTGGCTGCTCAAGAAGTGTCTGTCATAAGCCACATACACTGTTAAGTCATATAGGAAAAAGCAGTGTGAGCAAATATAGTAAAATATTTCACCATGATTAATGCCTTGGATTTCAGAAACTTAATTATCTTTGAGTTATGTATATATACCTGGCATACTGAAGAAAATAATATTAAATCAGTTACGTCTGTTAAAATAATTCCAGCATGATAGAGATGACCTAAACACTGTCCCTCTTTTACTCCATTCCCTTTTTATCATTAGTGAGACCTAGCTTTATTAAAGCCGGATGATAAGTATTGGAGCTCCTCAAAGGACTTTTGGTTTTGTTTTAGATGGCTATTCTCAACAGCACTTAACAACAACAAATTTCTAGTTCATACGATTGTACTTTAACAAACTTTTCCATTTTTTCTTTCAAAAGTATCTTGGAAGATATGTGCAAAAAGTGTACATGAAGTCCAGTGCAGTAGCACAGGCCTGTAATCCCAGCCACCTGGGAGACAGAGGCAGGAAGATTACAAATTCGAAGACAGGCGGCCCGAGTAACTTAGTGAGCACTTGGCTCAAATCAAAGAGGGCTGGTGGGGGTGCAGCACAGTGGTAGAGCACTTGCAAAGTAATGTGGAGGCCCTGGATTCAATCCCTAAGTAAACAAAATGTATCCTATTTGGAGAGATTGGGGATACAGCTCAGTGGCAGAGCATGTGCTTAGCATGTGCAAGGGTATGGGTTCTAACCCCATCACCAAAGAACATACAGAAAAGCTTTTCCCTTTATGTTTTGCTTTAACATTATATTAATGTTTTTTAAGTAGAAGCAGCTTGGGGACATTGATATGTCCTAGATGGAAAGATAATTGTAGAAGGAGGTTGAGAAAGATAATATCTGTTTGTGGGTGGCTTATATTATTTTTACCACTTTACAAAACTCAGAAGGCCAGAGTCATTCAGTTTTAGAGTCACAGGAAATCATTAATGGAGATCTTTTGTAATAAGATGGACAATATGTTGCTCTGGGAGTTTGTACCTCTTTGAACATTAAAAAAGGAAGCTTTTCTTTAATAATTATTCAGGCATATTGTTCCAGCCAGTAAAATATTTAGCCATTATTACCAAAACTAGAACAGAAAAATACCAATCTTTTGAAGTGGCTAGCAGATAAGTCAAGAAATTCTATGTAGCTTAAGAAATGTGTTACCAAGAAAGAACCCTGGGAAGAACGGCTGAGTAAATGGTCTGCTTACTCAGTTGGATTTGCGTAGTGCAAGCTAAGTAAGAGGCAGATCTTCAGAGCCCTTGTACTAAAACTTCCCTGTCCTTAGAGTTTTTGTTAATGTTGGGATTGGTTTAGAGATTGTTTCAAAAATAGTGTATGAGCTATCTGTCTTAGATATTTTTTTCTGTCTGAAAATGGCTTTCATACACTCACACCTCAAAGATAAGTGGGCAAGGTATAAAATAGATACCTGCAGTTGTTGCTCCTATGGCATTTCATCTTGCCTGCTTTTTATCATTTGTTAATGTTCTTGTTGTTGCTAGGTGCCGTCAAGTCAGTGTCCGACTCATAGCAGCCCTATGTAAAACAGAGGAAACAAGCAGAACACAAGTGGTGCTCTGTCATACTTAACTCTGTGTGACACCTAGAGGTAAATGCTCTAAGGACAACAAACAATGTGGTGCTTCTCTATTGTAGTGCTTCTCTGCTATTCATAGGGTTTTCAATGGCTGTTTTTTGGGAGTGGGCTACCGGGTCCTTCTCTCAAGACTACAGCACCTGGTATTCCTAGGCAGTCTCCCATCCAAACACTAACCAGGTCTGACCCTGCTTAACTTCTCAGATCTGAGGGGATCGGCTGCCACAGTGGTATGGCTGCAGGTTTTATTACTTTAGGTAAGCTATTTTTTTCTTCTTGTCCTAGCTATAAAAAATAATAATCAATTTTTTGTTAACATTGAGAATTAGAAAGTGTTCCCAGGATGTGTCTAGCTGTTAGCATTTACCCTGGGGCCCATTTTTTTCTCTAACACTGGTTTCCTTTTCAACAATATCTTTCATCATTTTAATTTCCTTTGCTTTCCATTCCTAGAGAACATCTCAAATTGAAGTTCCATACTTCTGCTTCAAATTTCATGCAGCCTTATTCTTTCTACCTATAATATGGTGTTTATTTCTGTTACTATTTATGCTTTTTTCCACTATTAAATTTTCAGTGTTCTGGTGCTACTCTACTCCTTTCCTTGTTTAACTTTATGCTGTGGATTCCCACCCCTCCTTCTCCTCATCCCCAGCTGATTCTCTCTTCATGTCTGGGTGTTTTTGCTTTTTGAGCAAGGCCAGATCTTCTTACATTGAAGAGCAGCTTTACAAAATTTCAGAGACTGAGTTCATTATTTTTGTATTCTAGTACTTTCTTTAATAGTTTCTTCTATTTTCCCCATCAGCCCTCTCTATCTATTGCATGAATATCTCCAAAGCCACATGCTAGTCCTGGGGTCATCTTATTCTGTACATACTACTTACGCATTTATTCATGGATGCTATTCAGTTATGATCCATATTCAGGTGATTCATGGCCTTTTAGCTCCTATTTAGAGCCACATTGTTTGTTGTCCTTAGAGCATTTACCTCTAGGTGTCACACAGAGTTAAGTATGACAGAGCACCACTTGTGTTCTGCTTGTTGAATTCACTGCCTTGGGAAAAGCATATTGATTTCTTATTAACCTTTGTGCATTCCATTTGTCAGGTATAAAAGCACACTGCTTCTGATTTTATAGCATTTCACACAATTACCTTTCCGTTATATTTATAACTTCTTCAGATCTAGTTTCTTAAATGTGTATTAATTTATTTTTCGTTGCTTTCCATCAAGAAATTATTTCCTTTCTGTTCCTTGGTTTCCCTTTTCCATCTGTGTCTTTCAGGGGCACTTCTCCTATTTATGACTTTTTGTAACTAAACCCCCAAATAATTTAATTTATGAATATATTGTTCCCCAAAGGCAGAATCTCCAGTATCTGAAAGTTACAGGCTTCTAACTATAATGTGTATACAAGGCTGAAATGTGGAACAAGAAGGAAATGATTGAAGTATGTATATCTAAAAAGTGGAAAGCTACAGGAGTGCCAAACCCCAGTCCAGACTTATATGTGACTGTGTAAAGGTGGGTTTTGTTTGCCTGTTTTCTTTGGTCTGCAGAGTTTGTTGAACCTTAATTGTTTGCTAGAAGCTTCATGCCTGACATATGCTCAGTTGGCTTCCTGTATTTATGGTACCTGTCCAGCTTATGTCAGAAGTTTGAGACCCATTTTTGGAAAAGAATAATTTGAAGAGAAGGAAAATAATTGGCAGTATAATGAATGAAAGCTATCAGGTTTGTAGCAAAACATTTAAGGCTGTAACTCAATTTAAGTAGTGGTTATTTATGGGTGATCAGAGGTGATTTTTATTCATCTTGTTATCTGTACTTTCCATATTTTCCCTAATGAATATCATGTTTACTTTAAAGCCAGTTGGTTAACATTAAATTAGTTATTGGTTTAACACTAAATTAATTGGTTAATAGTTAACACTAAATTAAAAGAATATGATTTTGTGTCTGCATTCCATAATATTAACCAGTCACTTGCAAGTGAAAGGCCTGGTCTTGACACAAGACAAGTTATAGGACAGAAGATGTGTGAGTGAGGATCATGTTGTTAACAAGATTGTAGTCCTAGGTGGAGCAACAACTGTGATGCACTCTATTGAGATGCTACCAGTAAAAAAAAGACATGGGCAGAGCAATAGAATATTCTCCAGTGACCTAAGGAGAAGGGGAGAAGTCATTTTAGGTCATAAGGGATTCCACTGAGTAGAAATGCTAATGACATGTTTGTAATGCTTTGTTGTTGTTAAGTGCTGTCAAGTCCAACTCATAGTGACCCTATGTGTAGCAGATCGAAACATTCCCCCATTCTGTGCTAGGCACATGGTCTTATTTATGTCTACGCCCATTATTGCAGACACTGTGTCAGTCATCTGGTGGAGGGTTTTCCTTTTTTTGTTGACCTGCCACTCTTCCAAACATGATGTCTTTCTCCAGGGATTGGTCTCACCTGACTACATGCCCAAAATATGTAAGATGCAGTCTAGCCATCCTTGTTTTCAAGGAACACTCTGGTTGCACTTCTTCTAGGACAGATCTGTTGGTTCTTTTGGTAGTCCATGGTATATTCAATATTTGTCTCTAGCACCATAATTCAAAAGCATCAATTCTTCTCCTGTCTCCCTTGTTCAATGTCCAGTTTTCACAACCATATGATGCAACTGAAAATACCGTGGCATGAGTCAGATGCACCTTCATCTTCAATGTGACATATTTACTTTTCAATACTCCAAAGAGATCTTTTGTCACAGCTTTTCCCAAAGCAATGTGTCTTTTGATTTCTTGACTGCTGCTTCCGTGGGTGTTGATTATAGAGCCAAGCAAGGCAAAATCATGGGCAACCTCAATCTTTTCTCCATTTATTGTGAAGTTGTGTACTGACCCAGTTGTAAAGATTTTTGTTTTGTTGATGTTCAGTCACAATCCATACTGAAGGCCAGGTTCTTTGATCTTCATCAGTAAATGTTTTAAATCCTCTTCACTTTCAGCAAGCAGAGTTGTGTCATCTGCAGAAAGCAGGTTGTTAATGAGTCTTCCTCCAATTCTGATGCTGCTTTCTTCCTCATAAAGTCCAGCTTCTCAAATTATTTGCTCAGCATAGAAATTGAAGTGATGTGGGAAAGTATACAGCCTGGGGGGCTCATTTTCCAGTACTACATGTGACAGTGTTTCTTTGCTAATCATAGCGTTTTCAATGGCTAGTTGTTTTGGGAATGTTTTCGGCGGTGCCTACTCGCTAGCCTGTCGTAGTCTGGGAGCTCAGCTGAAACCTCTCCACCATGGGTGACCCTGCTGTTATCTGAGATACCAGTTGCATAGCTTTCAGCCTCATTGCAACACACAAGCCCCCACAGTGCGGCAAACTGACACTTGTGGGAGAATGCTTTGTTAAGAGTTCTTTAAAGCTGTAAAACTTTAACTTGGTTAGTTATCCACAAAGCTAGAATTTTTCTCATCATTTGATTCTGGTACAGCATCTTGTGTTGTATTTGGGGCCTAATGCACTTCAAAGTTGCTCAGCATCTTTTGTGGGCGTCTTAAGCCTCATTAGAAAAGAACTAAAAACTAAATTCTGCATTGTGTTAGCAACCTGGTAACCGTAGACACTTGACTCTTTAGAAGAATGCAAACATTGCTCACAGGTGAGACAGCCAAACCAAAACAACCAGAATAAGGTATACTGTTCCCTGAGAAAGATTTTATTTATTTTTATTAAAATTCTTTCTTTAGAGTTGATAAAAACAGTAATTTACAAAATAAAATTAGGACATCATAATCCTTCTTGTTCAAGAGCCGTTATTATTAGAAAGTGGCTTCATAATCTTCTAAGAAGCTAATTAGTTGCTGCATGGCCTATCATGCAGAGAGGCTGCTGTGATTCATGGGTATTTATCCATCACAACAGGATTTTCTAACGCTATTTGGTTATGAAATTACTTATACTTGTGACTCAGGCCTTTAAAAGGGCTTCCAGCAGTTCTTGAAAGCCACCTTCTGCACTCAAGAGTGTTTTGTGTGGTTTAGATGGTGAATCAGCTTGGCAGCCTGGCGGTGTGTGAATCTGTTTGCCCGGTGGTGTCTGAGATGCAGTTTTCTGGATAAACTCCTCAGTCCAAGCATGATAAAGAGTTGTCACTGATGTACACTTGTTGTTTTCTAAGAACTCAAACTTTTTAAAAACATCAGGAAACAGTACCAGCACGGAATTTTGTGGTTATGTTTACTCTCGTAATCTGTTAACAGTAACTTGTACCATGACATTCTTTATGTTAAATACAATTCATGAATTCATGAATTTAGCTTTAAAATTTTAAAATTTCATTTTTAATTAGATGTTTGGTTAGTGATTAGGATAGAGAAGAAATCAAAATTGAAACTCCTCTAAACTTTATATATCATTCATTATATATATTTGTGAAACCAAGTCCTAACTCTGAATTTGGAGGATTTTATGCTTTCATCTTCATGTTATAATACCAGAGCAAAAATGTGAGCTTTTAATACATTTTCTTTCTTTGCAGCAGTTTTAGGTGAGTAATGAGGGAAGTTCTTGCTCATTTATTTGAATGTTCCTGTTAATGTCAAGTGCTGTCGAGTCCGGTCTAACTCATGGTGACCCTATATAAAACAAAACAAAACACTTGACTTTGTTCCAGGCATATGATCTTTTTTGTGTTTAAGCCCATTATTGCAGCCACTGTGTCAGTCCATTTAGTTGAGTGTTTTCCCTTTTTGTCGTTGACCTGCCACTCTCCCAAACATGATGTCCTTCTCCTGGGATTGGTCCCTTCTGACAACATGTCCAAAATACCTAAGACACAGTCTAACTATCCTTGCTTCTAAGGAGCACTCTGGTTGCACTTCTTCTAGGACAGATCTGTTGGTTCTTTTAGCAGTCCATGATATATTCAGTATTCGTCTCCAGCACCATAATTCAAAAGCGTCAGTTCTTCTCCTGTCTCCCTTATTCAGTGTCCAGCTTTTACAACCACATGAAGCAACTGAAAAGATCATGGCATGAATCAGGCGCACCTTCGTCTTCAATGTGACGTCTTTAATGTGAAGTGTTTACTTTTCAACAATTTAAAGAGGTCTTTTGCAACAGATTTTCCCAATACAATGAGTCTTTTGATTTCTTGACTGTTGCTTCAGTGGGTGTTGATTGTCGAACCAAATAAAGCAAAAAATGTTCCTGTGGTTTATTTAAATCTAGGGATGAGTTATACAAACACATACTAGTGACTTAAAACAGCCCCTAAAGTGTGGTTGTTTCATTTAACCATCCTTTATTAGAGCAGTGAACATTGTCTGTGGACAGAATTTCATTTATTTTTCCAAAGTGAAAGGGAGACTTGGGGGTAACATAGCCTTAAAGTCGAAAGATGTTAAAAAGTGGACTTCATGTTTGGAAATCCATAAACTATGTTTTGCCTGGGATTGTATTTTACTCATACTGAGTTAACATGGTTTGTGCTTAAAGTATATAAACTGGATCAAGGTGAGTAGAGTGAACATGGAGCCGCCACCTCTAGTTTCATGTAGGAGTTTTATGCGTTAAATCTGTCTAGCCCCAAAATTATATAATTAATTATACTCTGGTCTCATTTTTGCTACTAATTGAGCTAAGCTCTTTAACATGATTGGGAGAAGGATGTGGCAGACCATTCCTGAAACAGTCTCGAAGTAATCAGCCTTTGAAAACCCTTTGAGGGTTGCTATTAGTTGGACCTGACTCAGGGGCACCTAACAACAAGTTTAACATGATACCTGGTGGTGGGAAGTCACATAACAGGCGGGAGGAGGAGAGAAGAGAGAAAACCCTCTTGTCCTTGGAAGTTTATGTCCACTTGCCTGAGTGATAGGGTCAGAAACAATGTGTTTCTGAGACATTTCCAAAGGATCATGTTCTAAACGGAGGCATGGGACTTGGTCCTTGAATGACACTTTACAAAATTTGGTGAACTAAATCTTTGATCTCACTTTGAGATTAACTTCCATGTGACTTTGTGAAAATCTCTTCATGTGTGTTTCTGAGGCTGGATATTTTGCCTTTCATAGGGGTATAATGCCTAATATCTGTTACCTGTTGATAGAATGATTTTTACATATAATGTGATTAACATGAACAGCCTTTAGAAATAACATAGTATTCAAGGGTAAAGCAGGTGCTTGTTTTTCATCTACTTTCTCTTTTTCTCCCTGTGGTAGTCCCTTAAATATTAGAATTTTTCACGACCCCGTCAGAGCCTGCTTCTTACATTCCCTTTTGGAGTGGTCTTATCTAGTCCCATAGACACAGTTAGGTGTATTGGCCACAGAGAACCACCTTTTGTGCTCCAGGATGTTTGTGTGAGTTCCAAGCTTTACTTGGCCCAGTCTCAGTTTGAAGTTGCCTTTAAATACAGTCCAACAGTGGAAAGCAACTGAAAAGCAGTACGCTCTTCACTTGTATCTTTGGAAGAATATATAGTAAGAGCATGTAGGTTATAACTCAGCAGTAGCTCTTAAAAATCTCTTATTGGCTTTATCCCCCTGCAAGGCTAAATCCCTTCATCCTGGGCTCCTATTTTTTCAATTCACCTTGAGCCTCTCATTTGCAATTCTCTCTGGTCTCTTTCCATCTGAACTTCTCTCCACAAACAAAATCTTTTGCCCATGTTTTTTTCTCCACTTAAAAAAAAAAACTAGCATGAAAAAAGATCAAGAAGTAGGGTGACAAAGATGACATTGTCTCTTGAGGGATGAGGAGGGAAGAAAGGGGTTAGGTACTCTGGCAAACACTCTTTTTGGCTGGGGGGGGGAAGAGGGACTCTGAGAACCCACACATGTAGTTAATCTATATTCCCAGCATACTTAGGAAGCACTCTACTTGCTATCTACTTGTATATTTCACAAAGCACCTCTGAGTCCATCTGTGTATAGCTTGACATCATCATCTTCCTCTCAAACACGCTCTTTAGGTATTCCTTATCTGCGTTCAAAGTACCTAGCAAGCTTCCAGTTGCCTAACTCAGACATCTGAACATCATCCTCAACAACTTTCTCTCTTCATGCATCACAACCCATCCAAATCCTATGTAGTCTGAATACTAAGTACATAATTTTCAAATCTCTCCATTTTCTATTTCTTGTGCTATAATTAGTTTTCTATACTCCAACCAGAATTATCCTTTTAAAATGTAAATCTTATCATGCCTTTTTCTCGATTATACTTTTCAATGGCTTCTGAGTACTAATCCCTTAACTTGGTCTCTTGAGTTCCTGTATAGTCTGGTTGGTCACTACCTATCTTTCTAAAAACAGTTGTCTTTCTTCAGCAGAAAGCCTTTCTTCCTGCCTCAAGGCCTTTGTCTAAACTCATTTACCAAACCTTAGCTTAAATTTCCTCTTTCACTCCCTCCCTTCTTTCCTTCCCTCTCTATCATTCTCTTTTCCTCTCCTCTCTTCTTTCTTTTTCTTTTTCCAGTTCTGGGTATTGAACGCAGGGATGCACATGTTAGGCAAGTGCTCTACCACTGAGCTGCACCCCAGCCCATTTTTCTGTTTTTGAGTCAGTTATACAGGTTGCCTCAGGCTTCAGACTTGCCATCTTTGTGTCATGGCCTCCCAGGTTGCTAGGATTACAGGTATGTGCCACTGTTCTGGGCTTAAATTTGAATTCTTCATCCAGAGTCCTTCTGACTCCTCAGAGTGGGCCATTCCCTATTCTATAGGCTCATGTTCCCCATACTTCATATCCTCTGAGCTGTCCATCAGGACAGAAATTGTCTCTCTCCTATAGTACTGGCTCCCCTATGCTCAGCATTGCGCTCAGCTCAGAGCCAGTGTTCTACAGACCTCCACTGATGAATGGATGGAGCTCTCATTACTCAGTTCTCTCTCCCTCTCCAATCTTATCTCTCCATGTACTCTGCCTCACACTTTCTGTTTATCTCTGAGAAAACCCTGTGTCATTTCATATTGTTTTAAACTCATGCTCTTATTTGCAGAATTTGTCTGCCCAGCCTTTTCCAGCTACCACATCCTCATCCTCAGCACACAGAGTTGTCAGCAGCACAAAGCAGAACCCAGGAAATAGCTTTTATTATCACCCTCCCATGTTATTTTGAAATTATTTATTTGATGGTGTTTTTTTTATAAGTAGGGCTTGTATCTAGCTTCCTTCCTAGCATGGACTTTTTGTTTTATTATATTCATATCACCTACCATAGATTGAACTGGGTTGAAAAAAGTGAGATAACTCGTAACTACACATAAAGGATTGCTGATACTGACTACCTTTTGTATGCTAGGTAAAAATTTTAAATACCGTCTTTTGTCATTGACTCCTCTCAACTGCTATGAAATAGTTTTATTCTTTGCAGTTTTATAGATGAGGAACCCAGAAGGGTAAGTTGTGAAAATTTAACTGCCTGGTAAGTGTCAAGGTTGGAATTGAAAGATTCCGGAACCTCCTTGATAATCAGTCGATATAGCCTGGGTTCTGCAATCTGTCACATTTAAATTCTGGTTCTTTGACTTGCTTATCATGTGCCCAGGGGTAAGGTCTTTCTCTGTGAAACGGGGATAATTTCATGCTCTTAGTAGAAATGTGCAAAGGATTAAGGTAATCAGTACATATAAAATATCTAACAGACTGTAGGCAGTTGTAACAGTGTTAAGTTAGTGTGAACACTGAGTATACAAAAGATTTTTGGGGATTCATTCTGATGTTAAATGTATTGTCTCTAACTTTACAGTTCCTCAGTCTTTTTCCTTTGCCATTACTTTTTACTTTCAGCCCTCTGGTGTTCATTTTAAATAGTCAGACTTTCTAAGGACCTGAGGGTGTGTTTCTTGTTAAGTAAAATCTATGGATTTTGTGACAAGTATGTGTTGCCTGTCACAATGCTGACTAATGGTCAAATCTGTGGGTTAGATGGCTGAGTTAGATCTCTGGCTAAAGACAGCAGCTGAATTCTTATTTACACATAGACCAATGCAGAAAAAGAAATCTAAATAATAAGTTGGCATTTGATTTTTAAGTTTATCAAGACTTTCTCATAGTAAAGGAAATAAAAAGAATGTATGATTAAAAAGAATATATGATGGACCTGTGAACATTTGTAGCATATGTTTCTTTTTTGTTTTGTGTTTTTGAGACAGAATCTCTACCCATAGCTCAGGCTGGTCTTGAACTTGAGATCCTCCTCCCTCTGCCTCCTGAGTGCTAGGATTACAGGGCTATGCCACTCTGTCCCGCTATAGCAATGTTTCTTCCTTCCAGATTAGACAGTGGGTCTTTTAGGGTGATCTGTGCTGTTAAACTGGTAGTCAGATGGAAATTTTCAGCTACTTAGGTGATGATTTAATTAAAGACTCTGTACAGTGTGTTCTAACTCTTGTTCTGTGAAATTCATAAAATCATAAGGTTTATTATCTCCAAATGGTGACAGGCACTATAGTAGCAGATACCATTGGTGGGAAGGACAGAATATGTAGTTCTGAGACTTAATGATTTGGTCTATGTGCAAATTTAATAATTACCTAGTAGTTTGGGAATAATACAGTGAATTTTTCAATTTAAATATGTATAACCTGAATAACACTTGTCTGTATATTTATCTAGTTGCTCTAGTCAAAGATGGAACAAAAGCTGGACACATTGGTGCACACCTGTAGTTCCAGCGATTCAGGAGGTGGAGGCAGAAAGATTGAAAGTTTGAGGCCAGAAGCAGCCTGCATAACTAAAGACCCTACCTCAAAATTAAAAAAAAAAAATATATATATATAGGGCTGAGGGGCAGCTCAATGGTAGAGCACTTGCAAAGTGTATGCAAAGCCCTGGATTCAAACTGCCAGTACTGGGGGTGGGGGGTGGGGGGGAACAAAGCAAATTAAGATAGAATAAAGTTTACAATTGATGAAATTGCAGATTGCAGACTGTTGTGGCATCAGAAGAGAGTTTAATTCCCAAGCTAAGTACAGTGAGATTCAAAATACTAGGTAGAAGTGGACCTTTCTATCTACATAAGGAGGGAAGTGAGAGCTAGCCATGTGATTTGTACTGGCTGTCTATAAACAAAAACCAGTTGATGGTCTGGGGGTGTAGCCTAGCATGCATGAGGCCCTGGGGTCAATTCCCAGCACAAAACAAAAAAAAGCAAAACAAAGCAAAAACCCAAAAGGCACAACTTATGTTGCTACTGAGACAGTAGAGAAATATCTGTTGCTGTATTGAATGTGACTGATAGCACCTTCAGCAGCCCTAACACAGAAAGCACTGTGGCGCATTTCTCAGTGCTGCTTCCTGCAGTATTAGCCATTGTTGTTTCTCATCATAAAGATCAGTTCATTAAAAGCAATTCTACGGGGGTCTGTTATGCAACTTACTGATGTTCTGACTTAATCAAGGAATTGATCTATATCTGCACACTAACTTTTTCTCAATAACTATTTTTTTCACTGAGGTTTTGATGAGTATTGATTAGATACTAGTTTGAGGCTAAATAATCAGACGTACCTGGAAATTAGAAATGCCATGGGAGAATGAAATTGGTGTTGCCAGCAGGACTGAGATTTTCTTTAAGAGGTCATTTTGGATTACCTTAGGACTCCAGTTTATAAAATACCATAGTGAGCATCAAGATCCTCTCTGGGGAATTTTTGAAAGACATTTCCATCTCTCTGTAGTTTTCTACTTAGTAGATTTGGAATGGATGAGGTGAAGCCACCTTTATTATTATTATTTTTTAAAGTAACATGAGTGATTATGGTGGTCAGTGAAGTTAGAGCTGCCACCATAGATTATTCTACATTTATTTTAAATAGAAAAAAACTGAAACCTATAAAATGAAATATACCTTGCCAAAAAACTGTTAATGTCTAATACCATCTGTTCCTTAGAACAGCAAATTTGTGAAAGTGTTGCCCAATGTAAGCTATTTCTGAAATGTACACCTAGTCAATTTCATAGGGTAACTTAATATGAATTTCTTTGTGGTTTTGGTGTATCTGCTGGAAATGACATTGAATACATAATGTATATTCTGGGATAATTTTTTATTCTAGTTGTCTAGTTACATTTACTTACAGACTAAAAATATTTCAGTAATTCTACCTAGAAAGTATTTTTTACCTTAAAAATTAGAAACCACACTTATGTACTCTAAAATTATTGTAGGTCTGTAGACATACTTTTGTCTGTCAGCTTTTAAGTGATATGAAAACAAATACAGGTTAGTATCTCATATACTACTTAGGTACGGTAGTCCCATATTAGTCATAAAGAAAATCTTTAAATGTGTAGCAGTCTTTGTATGTATGTATGTATGTATTTATGTATGTATGTATGTGCTGGGAATTGAACCTAGGGCCTTGTGCCTACTAGTGGACAAGCTCTATACCATTGAGCTCCAGCTCCAGCCCCAGCCCTGGTAGTCTTTGTTTAAAGTAGAGAAGCGTGCTCAATTACGTATGTATATGCTGTAATCAGGGCTGGGACTTAGCTCAGTTGGTAGAGCGCCACTGTGCAGTCTCTAAGGTCTCTCTTGATTCTCAGCACCCCAAAAATGGGAGAAGGACGTGGTAATCGACTCCCAAGGCGATCTCGAAACAATCAGCCATTGGAAACCTTACAAAGGTCGCTATGAGTCAGACAGGACTTGGCACCTACCAACACCACCACCAACATGTCGTAATCAACTGTTAATACTTACCATGACAGCAGGGATCTTGAGTGAATGACTCACCTTTACTTTTCATCTTTTCTTTACAGGCATTGCTTCTATGACAGTGCCAGTGTATATCGCAGAGGTTTCTCCACCTAACCTAAGAGGCCGGTTAGTCACCATTAATACCCTCTTCATCACGGGAGGGCAGTTCTTTGCAAGTGTTGTTGATGGAGCCTTCAGTTATCTCCGAAAGGATGGATGGAGGTTTGTACATAGTTCTTATATTGAATTTTCAAATAAATCATGATTTTGAGGCATGGGAAAAATTGAGAAATCTCAGGCAAAATATAACTGGATATCTTGAGTCATTATAGTTAATTTATAAGTAGGTGGCATTCAGCAAAATTGAAAGTAGGCAAGAAGCTGATATTTATTTTAATGACAGACAGAAAACCTACCATTACGAATTGATATTTGCAAGGCTTTTTTAGTATTTAGGTGACATTTCTCACACTGTGTGTAATCTTTTGCAATATTTGTTTAAAAATGAATGCAGTGATAAATACACATGGAATTCTTGAATTATGAGTGACTGACAAGCTGTTTATGAACTATAGCTGTGACTAACATTGTTTTATGAATCTACATTCTGATCTGAAAGAAACAGAGTTTTTAAAGATACAGATACACACACACACACACACACACACACACACACACACGTTGTTGTTGTTGTTAGGTGCCGTCGAGTCGGTATCCAACTCATGGCGACCCTTATAGGGTTTTCAATGGCTGACTGTTTCAGGATTGCCTTGGGAGTGGATTGCCAGGCCCTTCTCCCATTTTTGTGGTGCTGGGAATTGAACTTGGGACCTCAGAGACTGCAGTGCAGCACTCTACCAACTGAGCTAATATACACACACACACACACACACACACACACACATACATACACACACACACACTATATATATATAGTGTGTGTGTGTGTATATATAAGATATATATAATATAAGATATATAAATTATTCCATGATCATTATTTGGCTTACTTTGAATAAAAGTAAATGAGAAAAAAATGGTATTAGAATGAAGCACATTCAAACTGAATATTGTAAAAACAAACTAGTCAGGTTAAAGCTTAAAGATAAGAGGCTCCAGGTTTTGATTTCCTCCTTTATAGTATTCAAAATCACAGTATTAAAGAGAAATTTTATTAAAAGCCATGCCGGGCTACACAGTATTGTCTAACTTATTTTCTTGTCATTGTTTATTATAACAAATGTTTTTTTCATTATCTATTGTGTAAGTCCTGGGGATAGAATGTTGACAGAGAGAGACTCAAGCCCTTGCTTGCATGACATTTATGTGTTGAAGTTAATCCTTACACAGTTGAAGGAGATGAGTTCCATGTGATCGAAGTATAGGAAATTAAATCTCTATGTAAGTAGCACAAAAAACCATATGGCTTAAGATGAACCACTGAAGACTTAAACTGGTGAAGTTTTGTTAGAAGTCATGTGAGAAAACTATATGAAGTTAGTGAGGGCTTGCATTTGTCAGGCCCGTCAAAGAGATAACACCACCATTGGGATAAGAAGCAGCCCTTGTCTGCAGACACTGCTAAATTGCTTTCTGCCTCCAAAAGAATCAGTCATTGAGAAAGTGAGAAACTGCTGGAAAATTGAAGTAGCAGTAAATTTTATCTTTCTACTCTGTTGATGAAGAAAAAGAAGAAGGTAGTAACCATTATCAGATAGCTTGGCATTTTGAGGTTTTCTTGGAAATTCAGTAGAAGTCAGTTAATCCTTAAACCCATGCATCTTTAAAAAGACCAAAATCATGTATTTAAATTTTGTTAAATTTTATTAATGTAACTAATGTAGATATGGGCTGGGGTTTAGCTCAATTGGTAGAGAACTGCTCCAGACTTTCTGAGGACCTGAGTTCAATTCTCAGCACTGGAAAAATGGGAGAAAGATGTGGCAGTCCACTCCCGAAACAATCCCCAAACAGCCCTTGAAAACCCTTTAAGGGTTACTATGAGTCTGACACGACTTCAGAGCACCTAACAACAATAATGTAGATATATATTTTGATGTATAACATGTTCAGAACATAAGCCACATTTCTTACATATGGATAGCAATTTTAATATCTTTTCTCAGTGCTGGTCAAGAAAGCAAGAAGGATCATATAGTAGTGAAAATAAATTTATGAAGTCAGTGTACCTGTGTTGAAGCAGAAGCATTGGGACAGGCATTAGACCCCTTTTCAGAGGCAGGGTGACAAAGTTATAGACCAGATCCAAATCTGTTTTCTACCATTCATTAGCTATGGAAACTGGGACTAATCACTTAGGCATTCTGAGCTTCATTTTTCCAGAAAATAGAACCAAAAATACTTACCTTGTAAGATTATTGTGGAATCTAAATTGTTGGATGTAAAGTTTCACCCATGTGCTTGGCATATGGCGAGTACTTCATGAACAATGAGTCACATTATCATTTACTATTCGGATGAACGAATTATATATAGGTGCTACTATATGTAAGTTCTAAAGAAAATTGAAGGAAATCCAGCATTTTATGACCTATGTTTTCCTTATTGATGAAGGTGGGTCTTGGAGGTGGTAGGGCAGCGGCTTAGAGAAAATTAAATGCCTGTAGCAGTTGTGCAAAATATAAGAAGCCAAACACTAGAGACAGCAAACGCCTTCCCAGTAACCAGATAGATACCAGGTGAGGTTGGAGGCAGTATTTTCAGTGAAACCAATTAGTGTGCTTATGTACAATTTTCCTATATTGCTGAGGGCCCAGAGATGAAAAAATCCAGAGACTTGGAAAACTAACTTAGGCTACTATTCACCAAGACATTAGTGATCAGATTACTTTGAACTCAATTTACTGGTTACACAAGTACACATCTAATTATACGTACATGCAAACATGTTTACTTTTTTTAAAGGTAATTTTCTGTATGCTGTTGTCTTCCATTACTTAGCATCCTCAGCAGTATGTTTACCTCGAGATTCCAGGGCTAATGGGAATTTGATTATAAGCAAGTAAAGATTGAAGTGCTACCTTAGCATTAGTTTTAGACTGTGGCATACATCTGTAATCCCAGAGACTTGAGAAGTGGAGATATGAGGATCACAAGTTTGAGACTGGTGGCAGCCTGGGTAATTTAGACTCTGCCTTAAAATAAAAATAAAAAAGGGGCTGGAGGTGCAGCTCAGTGGTAGAGCATTTGCAAAGATGTATGAGGCCCTGGGTTCAAGCCCCGAATACTGCCAAAAAAAAATATTTTTTTTAGACTATGGAATTTCAAGTGATTATAACTTATTTATAACAATAAATAATTCATTACTTTGTGACAATGTTTTAAAAATTCTAAGGAAAGTATCAGTCTAAATATTTCATATAGCATTTCTTTCTCCTGCTCATAGTTTTTGTGTATCTTTTAAAGTAAGATGTCCTCTACAAGTTTAAATATTTTAACAACATTTGTTTATTTTCATGTTTACTTTCACTGCTCTGAAAGTCTAGGTTACTAACATTTGATTTTATGCTTCATACCTAGTGTCCCAGAGTTATTGGTTCACATTATACTGAGTTCACATTTAGAGTCTGGTAGCAAATGTCCTTTTATCCTAACCAAAATCTTTAGGGGTTGGTGGGACTGGTTTATTCCCATTTTCAGCTCTGAAAAACTTGATGCTCAGAGAAGTTAAGTATTTGCTTGAGACCATGTATCAGAGACCACTGAGCCATGAGTGCTCCTGAGACTCCTGGCAGAGATTGAGACATACCTTCTTACTCAAAATCCAGCCATTTTATCTTTCATGTTTTGCCTCCAAAAGCTTATCATCTTAAAACCAAAAATATTGGTAATTTTTAGAGTAGTGATTGGTTTCTGTCATGAAATTCATTGACAGAAATGCTTCTTAGGTTTTGATGTTGTTGGAAGACTATATGTTTTGTGCCAGATGGGTCATGATTTCTGTTCTCTTCCTATTAGGATATGATAGGAATAAATTGTTTTCTACTAAACAGAAAGATATTTGAGCTACCTTTATGAATAAAATTCCAGGCTTACTAAAGGAACGGGAAATTCTAGGTGAAATACAATTTCCAATTTTCACAGATCCCATAGTTAGAAAGGAGAAGGACCTGGCAATCCACTCCCAAGGCAATCCCGAAACAGTCAGCCATTGAAAACCCTATGAGGGTCACTATGAGTCGGATACCGACTTGACGGCACCTAACAACAACCTAATAGTTAGAAAGAGCCACTATGATTAGACAACAGCAAGAAGTCAGAGCAGCTGGGTGGAGGGCTGTGATCATCTGGGAGTTTGGTGAGTGGCAAGTGAGAAGGGTCTTAAATGCTTGTAGTGTTGTTTGCTGTTATTTTCAGAAAGCCTTAGGTTTATCCTCTGTCCTGCATCTAAAGCTGGTAATAAGAATTTTTTGGTTTTTTTCCAGGTGAAAAGTAAATATGGCTTATTAATGACAGAGAAGTTTGTGTAAGACCAACCTCTGTGAAGATGAACCATTATAAACCATAGGCAAAATATATTTAAAAAAAAAAAGTCCTCAACACAAGTTGTTTTATCAGGGATTAAGAGGCTAGCCCTGAGGAACATTTTGTGATGATAAAAGAGCCAATTCATCAGAAATAACAATGATGATAAAAATATATAGTTTACATAATGAGAGCTTAAAAATGGATAAAGCAAAAATTAGCAGATGGTGGTTACCCAACAGTGTGAATGTACTTAATGCTGCAGAGTTGTTCACTTAAAAATGGCTAAAATATTAAATTTTACTTATTTATTATAATAAAAATTAGGAGAACTAAGTGGAAAAATAGACAAATGTAGCTCATATTTGGAGATTTTTAAAAACTTTGTTAACAAATGATAGAACAATTAGACAAAAAATAAAGTTATAGAAAAGCTCTCATTATTAAGTTCTTTGTCAAAATTGACCTTTGCAGACTCTTTCTCAAGTTTAACCAGACATTCTGGATCAGACATTGACCAGATCCTGGCTTAAAAATAAATGTTAATAAAATTTTAAATATATTAAAACAATGAAATCGTATAGAATGTGTTCCCTGATCACACCAGAATTAAATTAGAAATTAATAATAGAGTGGCCAGGAAAAGCCCATGTATTTGGAAAGTAAAGCATAGCCTAGGACTCTAAGGAAAAATCAGAAGGAAAATTGAAAAATTTTTTCAGTGGATATGCACTTTATTTATTTAATTTTATTTTTTAAATTTATCTCCCTTTATTAGTAAATGATGATGGGGTACAGAGTAATACAGCATTGGCTTTTTCCATTATGCATCATTTCTGGTTATACCTTCATCAACCCAGAAGATTTATGGAGCCTTAAGGCGAATATATAGTAAACTCATGCATATTTGGGTTATATTCCCCTATTTTTCCAGTGTACTTACGAAGTTGTGTTGTGTACATTGAGATTATCCTTTCTCCCCGCATCCCTCTACATTGTCTCTCCTCCTCATCCCACCTTCTGCAATCTTTGCTTCCCTCTACTAGTTCCCTCCCTCCCACCTTTCTATTCTTTATATTGTCCTTTCTTTGTTAAGTTTTACTGCATGTTTATATATCAACTTATGTATAAGATTCTTTTTTGCTTTAAGTATGATTCAACTCCCACATATGAGTGAGAACATATGGTATTTCTCTTTCAGCTTGTGTTCCTTTGCTTAAGATGATGTTCTCCAGTTCCATCCATTTTGCTGTGAATGACATTATTTCATTTTTTATTGCTGAGTAGTATTCCAATGTGTATATGTACCATAATTTATTTTTATTCATTTTTCTGTTGATGGGCACCTTGGTTGGTTCTGTAGCCTTGCTACTGTGAAAAGTGCTGCATTGAATATGGAGATGGAGGTGTCTCTGTGGTATGACTTGTCTCCCTTTGTGTATATTCCCAGTAGTGGTATAATGAGTCATACGGCTGTTCTATTTTTAGTTTTCTGAGGTATCTCCATATTGATTTTCAAAGTGGTTGAACCAATTTACAGTCCCACCAGCAGTGTAAGAGAGTTCATTCCTTTTTCTACACAACCGTGCCAGCAAAAATAATTTCTTTTTCTTGCGGTACTGGGGGTTGAACCCAGGGCCTCATGCTTGCATGCTTTTTCAAGTGCTGGACCACTGAGCTGCATCCCCAGCCCATTTTTTTACATTTTGAGACAGGGTCTCGCTAAGTTATGTAGACTGCCTCTTGTCTCGAACTTGGCGATCCTCCTGCCTCCACCTCCCGAGCTGCTGGGATTACAGGTGTGCACCACTGCACCCGGCTGCAAAAATAATTTTAAACTGAGTGAAAATACAAATTTTAAATGCAGCTACAGTGGATGAAAATATACAACTTAAAGTGAATATGTTAGAGAAAAGGAGAGGTTTAAAATCTTGATCTAAATTTCATGTTAAGAAGTTAGAAAAATATGAGCAGATTAGACCCAAAGAAAACAAGGAATGAAATAATACAGAGAAGAGCAGACATCATTACAATAGAAAGATAATAGAGTTGGTTCTTTGAAAAGATAATAAAAATGATGGGAAAAAATCTTCGCATTTTATACATCTGACAAAGGTCTAATTACTAGAATTTATAAAGAACTCAAAAAAAAAAAACCCAAAAACCAAACAACCCAATACACAAATGGGCAAAGGAACTCAGTAGACAGTTCTCAAAGGAAGAGGTCCATAAAGCCATGAAACACATGAAAAAGTGCTCAATATCCCTAGCCATTA
>VMDO01002942.1:137034-154786 GCA_007922755.1 Pedetes capensis | reverse complement strand
TCTTACATATTTCGGACATGTAGTCAGGAGAGAACAATCCCTGGAGAAGGACATCATGTTTGGAAGAGTGGCAGGTCAACGCAAAAGAGGAAAACCCTCCACCAGATGGATTGACACAGTGTCTGCAACAATGGGCTTAAACATAAATAAGATTGTTTGCCTGGCACAGAATCGGCAAGTGTTTCCATCTGCTGTACATAGGGTCGCTATGAGTCGGACTCGACTCGACGGCACCTAACAACAACAACAATACCATCTAGATTTGTGTAAAGGCACTCTATAGTGTTTGCACAATAAGGAAATCATCTAAAGACACATTTCACAGAACGTATCCCCATCATTAGGTGATACATGACTGTAATTTTCTCCGTTTTAAAAGCTGCAGGTCCAAATCAAGGTTCCAATAGATTTGGGTTCTCTTGAGATCTCTCCTTGGTTTGGAGTTGGCTGTGTTCTGTGTTCTCCCACGTCCTTTTCTCAGTGCATGTGCATCCCTACTATCTCTTCGTCGTCTTATAAGGACACCAATCACATTGGATCAGGGCCCCAGCTTTATCATATCATTTAATCTTAACAACCCTTTTAAAAGCCTAATCTTTAAATACAGCCACCTTCTGAGGTGCCCCGGGAGTTAGGGCTTCAACATGTGACTATGGGTGGGGACGCAAATTAGTCTATAACACAGCTGATTTTACAAGGCTTTGGCTTTTACTGTGGATGAGAGGAAGGTTGGAGGCAAAGGAGTAGCATAATTTGACCCACATTACATTGAATGCTTATTCTCTGCCAGTTTATTCTAAGCCCTGGAAGATGTAACAGTGAACAAAACTGAAGTCAACTGGCCTCAAAGACATACTTTAGTGGAAGGAAACAATGAACAAATAAGTACATAAGGTGGTAATGTAAAATAAAAACATAACAGGGAAGGAGAGCTAAGGAATACTTCAGACAGGGGAATCAGGGAAATCTTTTCTGATGAGGCAAAATCTGAGTAGAAATATAAAGGAAGACTGGGGAAATCATGCATATATCCGGAAAAAGACCTCTGGAACCCGAGGAAACATCAAGTGCCAAAGCTGTGGGACTAAGAAGGAAGCCAACTCAGTTGAGGAGGAGTGATGGAGAAGAAAGATGAGATGAGGATGGAGAAGTGAGGGACCAGATCACGCAAAGTTGATAGGCCCTGTAAGGTAATACATCACACTGAATAAAACAGTGGATTAGGAATCACAAGAGTTGTCTCTCTAGGTCTTGCTTTTTCTTACATATAAAAGGTGGGATTGGGGAACTAGATATGCATGATCATAAGATATAAGTCTGGAAATCTCCTGTACACTAAAAGACAATCATCAAGATTTATGGCATTCCAAGTTGGGCACCGTGGCACACACCTGTAATCCCAGTGTCTAGGGAGGCAGAGGCAGGAGGATCACCAGTTCAAGACCTAAGGCAGTCTGTGTAAATTAGGAAGACCTTGTCTCAAAAAGTAAAAAAAATGGGCTGGAGAATGCAACTCATTGGTACAGCACTTGCGAAGCATGCAAGCGTGAGGCCCTGGGTTCAACCTCCAGTACTGAAAAAAAAAAGAAAAAAAAAAAAAGGTAAAAGGTAATGGAAAAAAAGATTTTATGGCATTCTTAGGAAAAAATTTTTTTATCACAGAGTCTATTATATCCATGATACTCCAAACTTTTATGCCTCCTAGTCACCTTGGAAGACTTCTATAAATCTTCATTTCCATCTAAAAATGTCAGTATTCTTGTATTATGCTTTGGATATGAAGTATCTCCCAAAAGAGCTCATACGTTCAAGGCCTGGTCCCCAGCTGGTAATGCAATTAAGAGGTAAATGGATCACAAGGGCACTAGATTCATCAATGGATTAATTCATTGATGGATCCATAATTTGATGGCATTTTTGGGAAGGAGTAGAAATTAAATCAGAGGGTGTAGGCCCCTGAGGGGCATGCCTTTGAAGGATGTACCTTGTCCTGACCGTTTCTCTCTGTCTCCCTGCCTCCTGTCCACCATGAGGTGAGCCACTTCACTCCACTACATGCTCCTCATCATGATAGTCGGCCTCACCATGCACAGGCCCAGAAGCAACAGAACCAAGTGATAATGGACTGAAACTGTGGACCATAATAAATGCTTCTTCCCTTAAATTATTTTTCCCAGATATTTTGTCACAGTGACAGAAAACTAACACATCTTGACAGAATAAAGGCTATCCTGCCCTGCATTGTCTTCTTAGCATCACTTGAATCCACAATTCCCTACCCTCTTCTTTCACCGACCCTGTTTTTTGATTAGCCAGACAAGAAGAATTGAACATCTCTATGCAGAGCTCAGCTTCTGCCTTCTCAGCACAGTCACAGCTCAATGCCTGAAAGTGTCAGCAAAAAGAATAGTCATCATAACTTCTCCCGTGATCTGTTAACATAAATGGGGCTTTGTCTCAATGACATAAAGCATCTCATCACAATTTCAGCTCAAGTGCAAGTATCCTAATAAACAGGATTTAGAGCAATTTCTGCTCTTCATTTACCTTTAGACTCCAAATCTAAGTATTGGGACAGATAAAGAGCCATAATGAAAAGCTTTAGAAATCTCAGACTAATTTCTTGTCCTATAAAAGAATATAAATATCAAGAAACTTTGGCCTTTTGAATTTTGGAGATTATAAGGTACATACAGGCATAATATACCATGAAGTTCAGAAAGTAACTCAAGAAAACTTTTATTTTTCTGGGTTTTATCAAAGGTGAATGCAATGTTGACCAGAAATCAGTTTACCTCTTCTTATTAAGGTGTTTCTTAAATTTCTTCATAAATTTCTTTGATCTATTTCACTTCAAGAGCTGGGGCTTAATTCCCTTCCCCTTGAATGTGAGATAGACTTAGAATATTATTTTCAATGAAGAAAATGTGGTAGAATTGACATAATGTGACTTTCAAGTCTACATTATAAAAAAGAGAGCTGCTTCCTAACAATCTTGCCCCACTGCCTTGGGTTACTGACTAGGAAAGCCCACTGGTATGTGGTGAGAACATCTGCACAGGTCATCAGGAAGCCCAGAAGGGAGAGCCAGGCACAGTGCCTCACACCTGTAATCCCAGCAAGTTGGGAGGCAAAAGCAGGAGTATCCCAAGTTTGAGGGCAATGGTAGCCTGTGTAATTTAGCAAGACTCTGTCTCAAGATAAAAAATTAAAAAATGGGCTGGGGGTGCAGCACTTGTAAAGCATGTACGGGGAGGGGGGCGGGGGAGGCAATGACTACCACCAAATTGCCAACCATCTCAGTGAGTTACTTGAGGACAGAACCTCTAACCCCAACTAGGTCCCCAGGTAACTACAGCCTAAGTAGACATCCTAAAAGGAACATCATGAGAGACAGTATGCAAAGAACTACCTAGCTAAATCAGTCCTGCATTTTTGACCTATAGAAATAGTAAGGGTAAGAAATGCACATTGTTGTTGTAGATCGTTACATATTGGAGTAATTTTTTATATAGCAGTACATAATTAATATTCTTATCTGAGGATAATGAATTTTTTAAAAACATAATTCAAGAAGCCTAGAGTGGTGGCACACGTGTGCAATCCCAGCACTCAAAAGACTGACACAGGAGGATCAACATGAGTTCTAGGCCAGCCTGAGGTACATACACACCTCCTGACTCAAGAAAAAAAGAAAAAACCAGGATTCAAAATCATGATACATCAATCAGTAGGCAATAAACTGAGATTGAGAAACAATAATTTTGGTTTGAGCTCAGAGCAATATTAACAATTAGCTTCCTCAAGCATAAAATGAGAATAATCCTTTACCTGGAGGATTATCATTTTATGAGCCCCTGACATCCCTGTATATAGTCTACATGAACAGTTCTATGGACATACTTTCCAGTCACTCAACCATAACTAGTGAAAACAACTACTTAAATGCTCTGTAAACTCATTTAGGACCATACAGTGAATAAAGAAATATTATTAGCTGGGCGTGGTGGCGCACGCCTGTAATCCCAGCAGCTTGGGAGGCGGAGCCAGGAGGATCGCAAGTTCGAGACCAGAGGCAGTCTGCGTAACTTAGCGAGACCCTGTCTCAAAAAGTAAGGAAAAAAATAAAAGGGCTAAGGGTGCAGCTCAGTGGTCCAGCACTTGCAAAGCATGCAGGCATGAGGCCCCGGGATCAACCCCCAGTACCACAAAAAAAAAAAAATAAATAAATAAATAATAATAATAATAATAATATATATATATATATATATATCATTATATATATATATATATATCATTATATATATATATATATGATATATGATATATGATATATGATATATGATATATGATATATATATATATATATCATTAAAGAAAATCTACTGAAGCTTGGTAAGAATAGTGAGAATCTCTTGAACAACCTGCTCACTTGTCATCCTCACCAAGCTCAGTAGCTCTTCTCCAGTTGATGTTGTTGTTGTTGTTAGGTGCCGTCGAGTCGGTATCCGACTCATAGCGACCCTCATAGGGTTTTCAATGGCTGAGTGCTTCGGGATTGCCTTGGGAGTGGATTGCCAGGTCCTTCTCCCATTTTTGTGGTGCTGGGAATCAAACTCAGGACCTCAGAGACTGCAGCGCAGCGCTCTACCAACTGAGCTAAATCCCAGCCCTCTCCAGTTGATATACACAAGAAAATGGGCCTCTTTTCCTCTCACTCCTAAGAGATACAGTACTCCCCGGAGGGACAGGCTACCACTATCTCTTCCCTCCCACCTCTGTGTTATAAAGGCTAGGATCAGGCTAGAGCACCAAAGGGCTTGTGATCTCCTTCTTATGCCCAGCCAAATTACCAGGGGGAGGCTCTGTCCCAGATAAAGCAGGACAAAAATACTGTGGCCCTGATTTTCTGCATTACCCAGAGTAGGTTCCCTATGATTATATTCTGAATTCCTATCATTCCTATAATCCCTATTATAATTCCTATAATTCCTATTATAATTTATAAGGAAACTTTTACAGTACTTGGAACCCTTGATGTCCTTCAAATAAAGTAGGAGGATGTCCTCAAATTTATGGCAGGAGGAACCCACTTAGTTGGCACCAATCTTAATTTCCAGGTGGAACAGTACATCTTCAGAAGGAAAATGGTAGCATCTACATCTTAAATCTGAAGCAAACCTGGGAGAAGCTTCTACTGGCAGCTCAGACTGTGTTGCCAACGAACAGTCTGCTGACACTAGTGTCTTATCCTCCAGGACTCCTGGACGTAGATTGTGAAGAAATTTGCTGCTGCACCACAGCCACTTCGAATGCCAGCTGCTTCACTACTGGGATCTTCACTAACCAGATCCAGGCAGCCTTATGGAAGCTGCATCTTCCCATGGTTACCAATTCCAGGGCTGACTACCAGCCTCTCACAGAGGCATTTATGTCAACCTACCTACCATTACTCTGTGTAACACAGATTCTTCTCTGTGTACATGGACATTGCCACCCCATGTGACAATAGGGCCCACTACATAGATCCGATGTGGTAGAGTATGGCCTGGGAAGTTCTGCACACCTGTGGCACCATCTCCTGTGAGTGCCTGTGGGTGATCATGACTGCTCTCTGTATCTACAGAGAGGCAGAAAACATTGAGAAAGGAAGAGCAGGCTGCTACTGAAAAGACAGTAAACAGTTGTAGGGGAAAATTTGGAAGATAAGTACAGAAACCCCAAAACAGGAAAAACGGGGTTTGAAGAATTGACCAAAAAACCAGAGCAGATGGGAGTGATGTAAATAGTAACTTTGTAACATAAATAGAAAGCAATGTATCTGGTTGGCAAAAGCCTGCCAAGAAAAGGATTGTAAATCCTTTTCACCAACATGTGATTGGTTGAAAAGGATGAGTTGTGATTGGACAGTTTGACGAGCTCCCATTGGACAATTTTCGGAGGTTCTGATTGGCCACAACTGAAAGGTCATGATTGAACCATTTCCCAAAACCCTTTGCTCCACCCAAGCTCCTATTAGACCACATACAACAAAGGACTCCAACCTGATTGGCTTAGCCCCAGTCAGAGAAGCTATAAAAGGAGCCACTCTGAAGCAGGATGCATGGCCTTGCCACCACGGAAAGACTTCACTCTCCACCTGAGGAACACCAAGGAAAAAGAGAACAACCAGATCAAGAGAGGAGATCAGGGCCCCAAGAGGACACACACTAAAGAGCCTTCAAACAAGCTGAGGACAGTCCCTTGGCCCAGCGCCTAGGGACAGAAGCTGAGGAAAGCCTCTGGTCCAGGCGCCGGAGGCAGAAGAGCCACTCTTGCGCCAGAGGTAGCCCCTCGGTGTAGCTGTAACCCTTTTGGATTTCCTCTCTGCCCTCGTCAGGGTGGAGAGGCAATAAAGAGCTGTTTGTCCCTGAGAGGTAAAAGTGCTCAGGGCTTTTCCTTTCCCTTTTCTTTTTCTCCCCTCTCCTCGAACTCCCAAGGACAGCTTGAGTCCACGCCCCTCACCAGAGGGTCCCAATAGTAAATTCTGTCTGTGGTCTGTAACCGGGCCTTCCTGGCCGTTAGCATCCGAGCCACCTGGCAAAGCATTTGGACCCACAGCAACCCACAAACAGTGATGAATTTCAGGGCATGAACTCCTCCAGCTCCTAGCTCACTGCTACTCAACCTGAGGTTGCAGATTGGTCTGTGGATGGGCAGAGGCCCTCTGTGCCTAGTGAGCATCTACTACCAAAGACTGGGCACCCAGTAGCCACTCAAAACTGGTCTTCAGCACTCCTGCTCAGGCCACTGAATGGTAAGAACAACCACTGAGTGGTCTTAAGCTGTTCTTCCACAGACACTTAAAAATGGGAATAAGGTTAATAGAAAATAAACATACATTGCTTGAAAAGAAAAGAAAGAAAGAAACAACAAAAAAACAGGGGGGCCCCAACTGGCTTCATCTTAATACGTTTATAGGGCAGTGATCCCACTCTAAGACAGAAAAGCTGAGAATATCTAAAGCTACCACTCATGACCAGAGTCCTGCTCATAAACTAAAGCATCATTCCAAAAGAAGTGGGCCACTATCCCTATAGCCAGCTCTGAAACAGGGGTTCAGACACTTTGTCCAGCAGAAGAGGCAATCCACAAGAACAGAAGTTCAAGTTCTCCTCAGGAGAAATGGCTTCATTTAGAACTGCGTATGGGGAAGGTCTTGTTAGGTGCCATTGAGTCGGTATCTGACTCATAGTGACCCTCATAGGATTTTCAATGGCTGAGTGCTTCGGGATTGCCTTGGGAGTGGATTGCCAGGCCCTTCTCCCATTTTTGCGGTGCTGGGAATTGAACTCAGGACCTCAGAGACTGCAGTGCAGCGCTCTACCAACTGAGCTAAATCCCAGCCCTTAAGGATTTAGCTCAGTTGGTAGAGCGCTGCGCTGCAGTCTCTGAGGCCCCGAGTTCAATTCCCAGCACCGAAAAAATGGGAGAAGGGCCTGGCAATCCACTCCCAAGGCAATCCCGAAGCACTCAGCCATTGAAAACCCTATGAGGGTGGCTATGAGTCGAATACCGACTCCACGGCACCTGACAAAACATGGGGAAGGTCAAGGTTAAGGGCAGTCTCAGAGACAACAGAGAAATTGGATAAGAAATAAAGAGGAAGCTTCACTAACCAGATATCAACAATCTATACTATAGGCCAGCAAATTCACCAGAGACAAATGGAGAAAGAAAAAGCTAAGAAATACATCCTGAGGACAGAAAAACAACAGATACTCTTCTAAAAAAATGATCCCTGCAAAGCAACACAAGCTTAATTAAAATCAGAGTATGGAAAAATGTATGTCTCCGGGCATGGTCAGAAATAACAGAGAAATCAGCATGCAATTAATAAAGCCTTAAAGCTGGATTTGAAACCAATATATGTAATGTAACAGAGACTGGCAAAGGAGGTAGTCAAAAATGGCTCTGATAAAACACTGTTATCCCAGGGTGACTGTGTACACATCTAGGACAACAGAGGCTATACACTGTAAGGGAAGTAGACTTCACTAACATAGTTCAGCCAAGTCATTGAACAAACAATACAAACAACAAAACAAAACAAAACAACAACAACAAAAAATAAAACAGGTCCCAGGGGAGGGGAAGAATCAGTATTCAGAGTTGCTGCACTATATTTACCTAAGATGTCCAGTTTTCAACAAAAATTTCAAGACATGCAAAGAAAGTTTAACCTGTAAGTGGAAAAAAGACAAGTAACAGAAATTGCCTGTGAACGGACTCAGATATTAGATTAAACAAAGACTTCACAGTAGCCATCATAAATGTATTGAATGAACTAAAGAAAACCATGATAAAATAAAAAAAAAATAGTATGGTGATAATGTTGCAACAAGTAGAGAATATCAACAAAGACAAATAAATGATTCCTCGCTCCACCCTGAGAATTTCTTATTCAGTATGTACTTATTCAGTACAACTTGAAAATTATTGCTGTAGTCAATTTGAATTGCTAAAATACCATGATAATGAGTCGCTGTTATTTTTGCTTTCCCAGCATTCATTTCCCCTTCTCATAACCAAACCATTTTCCAGAGGGGAAGGATTTCCACATACCGGCCATTTAGGTATGGCTGAACTGCCTACTAAGACCACAGGAGACACATGATCCAAGGCTGACTCATCAGAATACACCATTCCCATGGCCACACTAATTCAAGAATGAGAAAGAAGTCAATCAGAATGCTCCCCAGGGCTTCTCTGCCAGAGTTATCAAAGAAGATACTCTCCACTGAAGCTAAGCTGATCACTGTAGGCTTCTGGTGGTGTGCATGATTGTCAAACAGAGAAAACTTGTTAGAAAAGGAGAAGCTGGATGACATCTCTTAAGCCCTTGTTCTTGTTGGGTGCCATAAAGTCAGGTCTGATTCATAGTGACCCTACGTACAACGAAACACTCCCAACACTGTGCCATGCCTGGCACTATTTCAGTGCTTCTCTGCTACTCAAAGGGTTTTCAATGGCTGATTGTCTCAGGATTGTTTCAGGAGTGGGCTGCCAAGCCCTCCCAATTTTTGCAGTGCTGAGGATAGATCCCAGGGCCTCAAAGAGTGCAAAGCAACATCTACCAGATCTAGCCATATCCAAAGCCAGATTATCCCATATTCTTTCCTGTTCTACATATCAGTCAATTCCCATTTCACTTAAGCTAGCTTGAGTTGGGTATGTGTCATTTGCAAACTAGAGACCTGAGGAATATAAAAATTGATAATATAAAGGGGAAAGGGTGGCAAGTATAGACCTTAAAATACAGTCTGCCATAAGGATCTCTCTAGCTCTAGGTGAGAAGTAAACATACTTAGTCTGGTTACAAAGGAGCTGGTTAAACTGTTGTAACTTGGATCACCAACTTTGTGCTTACCAAACCTAAATCTTTAAAGGCTTTTAGAAGTATTTTAGCTGAGTGCCAGGGCATAAGTCTATAATTCCTGCAACCCAGGATGAGGCAGGAGGATCATGAGTTCGAAGCCAAAGGCAGCCTACACAACTTAGCAAGACTCTGTCTCAAACAAACAAAACTCGGACTAGGAGGTGCAGCTCAGTGGTGGAGCACCTTGGGTTCAATCCCCTAATACCAAGGGGAAAAAAAAGTAGATGTGAACACATGGCTTGAATTCATGTAACCAGACTAAAGAAAAAGACTTACCATTTTATTTTAGTGAAAAGCCCCTTCCTACCTCTATCCCAAGACATCACCAAGGAATTATCTGCCCTCTACAGCTATGGATAGCTACCTTGCAATCACAAAAAGCCAGTCTTAGGATAAAACCTCCATTGAAACTAGCAGAATGGAGAGGAACAAATATAATGACATAATTGAACCGTTGCTGATCTTCACTGGTCTGAAGCCCATCCCACTTTTGGACTTTCTGTTATTTGTTTATATTGGGATTTTCTGTAACGTATAATCAAAAAATATTCTAATTCATATAATCGGCTACTTCTGACATTTAACTCTTGCTGGAAAGAACAAGCTCCAAATCAGTCCATCTGAGAGCCAATAGGAAAAGTCATATAGTCTTGCAAAGAGATACCTTCAGTGTCTGCAGATTAACACAGAGGTGAGTCAGATAATCAATACTTTTGCTTGGCTGCAAAAGCCAAAATCTCTGCCAGTCTAAATTAATGAAGGAGACACCAGGTGAAATATGATCAGGATTCAGGAAGATCCTAAGAACTAGGATAGCCTGAAGGGCCATGGTCCCTCCTGCATCTTCTCACCCCACTTCAAACCACCTGAAGTAAAACAATAAAATAAAGGCAGTATGATCATGAACAATTCTCTAGGATGCATATTGGAGAAAAGGAACAAATAAGCTGTTTCTTCACATCTCCAAGATGTCCCAAGACTTAGACCAAGACTGAAGCCATCAAATGGCAAGAAGGCATTAAACAGAAAGAGCCCTATTTCAAAGTTGCAGAAATGTCACTTTCAATAACGATGGGGATGGGGATGCAATCTTTCTAGAAGGCAATTCAGCATAACAAAATCTTTTAAAAGGTCTCTGGTCTGGATATAGAAATTCTATGGCTAGGAACTGATCCTAAAGAAATGAAGACTTAACTACAGATAAGCTCACTGTGGTATTTAATATGGTCAATCACTGGAATGCCCCCAAATTGGTAAAGGTATGTCTTTCACTTCACACACATTAGGTATATACATACAAGGCAATGCACTAAGCACTGAGGATACAATAGTAGGCAAAATAAGACATGGAACATGTTTGTCTCTAGTCAAATATCAAGTTAAATGCAAAAATTGAGAGTAAATATTCAGAAACTGTCTTATCACTCTCAAAGAGAAGTTTTATGTCTGTTGAATCTAACAACAACAAAAAAATGAGCCTTATGTTTGGCTTTGCTTTTATTTCATTTTTCTAATAATTTATTTTTATTGGATTTTATTTTAAAAAATTAGCCTGTGACAGATCGGAAATTTAAAAACACCCAAAAAACTGGTCCTTCACCACAGATATACTGAGAGGTACTGCAATAGAGAAGTTATAAGATGGGGGCCTGATATAATGGGTTTGGCCAAAGATCAAAGCATACACCAAGCTACTGGCAATGAAGACACTAAGAATGGAAAGATGAGATATTAAGAAGAAAAATTTGGTATGATTTGGTAATACAGTAGATACAGGGGAGGGGTGAAGGATGTATCAGTGGTGATTCCTAAGTTAATGGCTTTTTCGGTGGGACAGATGATTGTGCTATGCATTTAACAGAGGACACTGGCAGACTGTCAGGTTGGGGGAGAATTCATCAGTTCTATCTTGAGGGGTGGGGCTGGGATTTAGTTCAGTTGGTAGAGTGCTGCACTGCAGTATTTGAGGTCTTGAGTTCAATTCCCAGTACCACAAAAATGGGAGAAGGATGTGGCAATCCACTCCTGAGGCAATCCTGAAATAGTCAGCCATTGAAAACCCTATGAGGGTCGCTATGAGTCAGATACTGACTTGATGGCACCTAACAACAACAATAAATCTCGTGGAGTATGGTGGCACAGACCTGTAATTCCAGCACTTGGGAACTGGAGGGACACAAGGCCAACCTGGGCTATCCTGTGAGACCCTGTCTCAAAAAATAAGCAAAAACAAAACAAGACAATAAGTAAGTAAGTAAGTAAATAAATAAATAAATAAGTTTGTGGCCATACTACCCTGAACATGCTGGATCTTATCTGATAAGATAAAAATAATCAGTTTTCTCTTGATTGGATATGTAGGGTTAAAGGTATCACTGACACAACAGATGGATATGCTAATTAGCCCATTTGATACATAGCCTTGGGCTCAAAATAGGAAGATTTGTATCAAGAGAACAAATTATAACATAAGCAGGCATGATGGAGCACACCTGAAAGCCCAACACTTGGGAGGCTGAGGCAGGAGATCATGAGTTCAAGGCCTGGGTGACATAGTAAGACCTTGTGTCAAAAACACTACCCCAGCAAACACAATCTAAAGTTGACACATTGTAGAGGAAATGTGACGTTATACAGGAAGAACCAAAAACTAATGGAACAGAAAAGAAAGCTCAGAAAAAGGCCAAGCATCTAGAAGTCTATATACACCAGTTTCTCCCACATGTCTGTTAGTGTGCCTTACTGAAGAGGCTTGTGTGTTGATACAATGCTGACAGCTTTGCTACCGGTATTAACAGATACCAGTAGGGTCACCCATGGTGGACAGGTTTCAGCTGAGCTTACAGACTAAGACATACACACAAGTGAGTAGGACCTGGCAACCCACACCCAAAACAATTAGCCACTGAAAACTATAAAGAACAGAGAAACAGTGTCAGATCTAGTGCCAGAAAATGAGCCCCTCAGGTTGGAAGGGACTTAAAAGACAAATGGGGAAGAGTTGTGTCCTCAAAGTAGTTGTTGTTGTTAGGTGCCATCGGTCGGTATCCGACTCATAGCGACCCTCATAGGGTTTTCAATGGCTGAGTGCTTCGGGATTGCCTTGGGAGTGGATTGCCAGGTCCTTCTCCCATTTTTGTGGTGCTGGGAATTGAACTCGGGACCTCAGAGACTGCAGCGCAGCGCTCTACCCACTGAGCCAAATCCCAGCCCCCTCAAAGTAGAGTTTACTTTAATGAAAGAAATGGAGTAAAGCCCCAGGGACCTCCATTTGCTGATGTGGCATGATTCAAAATGAGAAAAAACAACTTAAACATCCATTAATAATTGGAACATGGAATATATGTAGTATGAATCTAGGAAAATTATAAATCATCAAAGGGGAAGCAGAGTGCATAAATATTGACATTCTAGGCATCAGTGAGCTAAAATGGACTGGCATGGGCCATTATGAATCAGATAATCATACAGTCTACTATGCCAGGAAGGACAGATTAAAGAGAAATGGGGTTGTACTCACCATCTAAAACAACATCAAGATCTGTCCTGAAGTATAATGTTGTCAGTGATAGATAATATCCATATGCCTACAGCGAAGGCCAGTTAATATGACTATTATTCAAATTTACACACCCATCACTAAGGCCACAAATGAAGAAAGGGAAGATTTTTACCAGCTCCTGCAATCAGAAATAGATCAAACATGCAATCAGGATGTACTGGTAATTACTGGTGAATGGAATGCAGAAGTTGAAAACAAAGAAGGCCCAGTAGTCAGAAAATATGGCCTTGGTGACAGAAACAATACTGGAGATCACATGATAGAATTTTATCAGACCAATGACCTTTTCATTGCATATACACTTTCCCACCAACATAAATGGTGACTATACACAGGGAACTCACTAGATGGAACACAGGAATCACACTGACTACATTTGTGGAAAGAGACTACTTTTGTGGAAAGCTCAATATCAAATGTCAGAGCGAGACCAGGTGCTAACTGTGGACCAGAGCATCAACTGCTCATATGAAGGTTCAAACGGAAACTGAAGAAAATTAAAACCAGTGCATAAGAGCCTTGAGTGTACGATTACCTTGATTATATCTCACCAGAGTTCACAGATCACCTCAAGAACAGGTTTAATGCATTCGACACCAATGATACAAGACCAGATGAATTGTGGCATGACATCAAGGACATCATTCATGAGGAAAGCAAAAGGTTATCAAAAAGACAGGAACAAAAGAAAAGACCAAATTACATGTCAAGAGAGACCCTGAAACATGCCCTTGAACGTTGAGCAGCTAAAGTGAAAGGAAGACATAATGAAGTTAAGGAACTAAACAGAAGATTTCCAAGGGCAGCTTGAAAAGACAAAATCAAATATGATAATGACATGTGCAAAGAGCTGGGGACAGAAACCAAAAGAGAAGAACACATTCTGCTTTTCTCAAGCTTAAAGAATTAAAAGAAAAATTCAAGCCTAGAGTGGCAATAGTGAAGGATTCTATAGAGAAAATATTAAACAATGCAGGAACCATCAAAAGAAGACAGAAGGAGTACACACAGTCATTATACCAAAAAAGAATTGGCAGCTGACCAATCATTTCAAGAGGTTGCTAACCAATCATTTCAAGAGGTTATGATCAGGAACCAACAGTATTGAAGGATGAAGTGGAAGCTGCTTGAAGGAACTGATGAAATACCAACAGAGATGTTTTAACAAACAGATGCAGCACTGAAGGTGCAAACTTGTTTATGCCAAGAGATTTCGAAAACAACTACCTGGCCAACCAAGTGGAAGAGATCCAAATTTGTGCCTATTCCCAAGAAAGGGGATCTAACCAAATGTGGAAATGATCAAAAGATATTAATATCACACACAAGCAAAATTTTGCTAAAGATCATTCAAAAGCGACTGCAGCACTATAAACAGGGAACTGCCAGAAAATCAAGCTGGATTCAGAAGAGGGCATGGAACCAAGGATATCATTGCTGATGTCAGATGAATATTAGATGACAGCAAAGAATATCAGAAAGATGTCTATCTATGTTTTATCAACTATGCAAAGGCATTTGACTGTGTGGATCATAACAAATTATGGATAACACTGCAAAGAATGGGAATACCAGAGCACCTAACTGTACTCATGAGAAATCTGTACATGGACCAGGAGGCAGTTATTCAAACAGAACAAGGAAACACTGCTTGGTTTAAATCAAGAAAGGTGTGCGTCAGGGCTGTGTCCTCTCACCATACCTCTTCAATCTCTATGCTGAGCAAATAATCTGAGAAGCTAGACTTTATGAAGAAGAACACAGCATCATAATTGGAGGAAGACTCATTAACAGCCTATGTTATGCAGATGACACAATTCTGCTTGCAAAAAGTAAAGAAGATCAAAGAACACAGCCTTCAGTATGGGTTGCGCCTCAACATCAACAAAACAAAAATCCTTACAACTGGGCCAGTATGCAACTTCATGAGAAATGGAGAAAAGATTGAGGTTGTCCAAGATTTCACTTTACTTGGTTTTACAATCAACACCTGTGGAAACAGCAGTCAAGAAATCAAAAGACGCACGGCTCTGGGAAAAGCTGTTACAAAAAGACCTCTTTAAAGTGTTGGAAAGTAAAGATGTCACATTGAAGACAAAAGTGCACCTGATCATGCCATGGTATTTTCAGATTCATCATATGATTGTGAAAGTTGGACACTGAATAAATGAGACAGGAGAAGAATTGATGGTTTTCAATTACAGTGCTGGAGATGAATATTGAATATACCTTGGACTGCCAAAAGAACCAACAGATCTGTCTAGAAGAAGTATAACCAGAGTGCTCCTTGGAAGCAAGAATGGCTTGACTGTTTCTTAAGTACTTTGAACATGTAGTAAGAAAAAAACAATCCTTGAAGAAGGACATCATGATTTGGCAAGTGCCAGGCCAATGAAAGAAAGGAAAACCCTCAGCTAGGTGGATTGACACAGTGTCTGCAACAATAGGCTTAAACATAAATAAGATCCTTTGCAAGCCGGGCATGGTGGCGCACGCCTGTAATCCCAGCGGCTGGGGAGGCGGAGGTAGGAGGATCGCAAGTTCAAGACCAGAGACAGTCAGTGTAACTTAGCGAGACCCTGTCTCAGAAAATAATAAAATCTGCAAAATGGGCTGGGGGTGCAGCTCAGTGGTCCAGGCCCTGGGTTCAACCCCTAGTACTGCAAAAAAAAAAAAAAAAAAAAAAAAATCCTTTGCCTGGCACAGAATCCGGGAGTGTTTTGTTCTGTTGTACATATGGTTGCTATAATTCAGTCACCTAACTCAACAGCACCTAACAACAACATATAAAAGTTTCTGAGATATGTATTTGTCATTGCTGTTGTTAGGTGCCATTGAATCGGGTCTGACTCATAGTGAGTCTATGTACAACAGAACAAAACATAACCTGACACTGTGCCATGCTCAGCACTATTATCACTTCTTCTCTGCTACTCACAGGGTTTTCAATGGCAGATTTATTTCCAGATTTATTTATTTACTTATTTATTTTGTGGTACTGGAGGTTGAACCAGGGCCTCGCGCTTGCATGTTCTGCAAGTGCTGGACCACTGAGCAGCACCCCCAGCCCATTTTTCCAGTTTTTGAGACAGGGTCTCGCTAAATTATGCAGACTGCCTCTGGTCTCAAACTTGCGATCCTCCTGCCTCTGCCTCCCAAGCTGCTGGGATTACAAGCATGCACCACCGTTCCCAGCGTTTCCAGATTGTTTTGAGAATGGGTTGCCAGGTCCTTCTCCTGACTATATATATATGTATATGTATGTATGTATGTATATATGTATATGACCAGAGGTGCTTGGGCTGCTGTAATGTAATACCATAGACTGGATGGCTTAAACAATGGACATTTATTGCTCACAGTTTTAGAAGCTGGGAATTCAGAGTATAAGGTGCTAGCAGATTCAGTGCCTGGTAAGGCCTCTCTCGCTAGCTTGCAAACTGCCCCCTTCTTGCTGTATCTTCACATGGCAGGAATAGAAAAGGGTCTGGTCTTTTTCTCTCATCTTATAAGGACACTTACCACCATGGAGACTTCATGCACAAGACCACATCTAAACCTAATTACTTCGCAACAGTTCCTGCTATTAGTCATTTGTTGTCACTGAAGCAGAAAAACCAATCTAAATGAGCTTATGGAGGAAAAGGTTTATTGGAAGCTCACAGTTAGAGAATCAGTCCATAATGGTGGCAGGGCCTGTGGCAGACAACCTCACAGCATCACATAGTAGGAGACACAGAGAGAGAGATCTGGGCTACCCCTCTGGGGTAAAAAATCTTCAAAGGCCCACCCCCAGGGAGCTACTTCTACAAAGTAAGAATCCTACCTCTGAACATTTCATGACCTCCCAGAGCAGCACCACCAGCTAGGGACCAAGCATTGAAACTCATGATCTTTGGGACATGATCTAAACCATTCTGATCTAAACCATAATAGCGCCCACTTCCAAAAACCATCACATTGGGAATTAGGGCTTGGATATATGAATTTGGAGGGTAGAGAGGTTACAAACATTCAGTTCCTAGCAGGTAGTATTGCAGATCAGTGGAGAAAGGATGGACTTGTCAATGAATGCTACTAGTACAACTGGCTCTCCATATTTAAAAAAAAAAAACAAAAAAAAAACGTAGTCTTGTATTTCACATCATACCACCAAATTCATTTCAAGCAGATTAGATACTTGAAAGTATAAAACAAAGCTCCAAAAATTTTGCTAAAAAAATGGGAAAATATCTTTATGACCCCAAGATAGGAAAGAATTTCTTATACAAAACTCAACACAAAGCATCAAGGGAAGTATTAGTGAACTTCACCATTTAGAATTAATACTTTATCAAAAGATATGAAAAAGTGTAAGGAAAATTAAAAGTTAAACCATAAAGTAGGATATTTATCACAGATTATAATCTGAATGTATAAAGAACTCCTATAAATCAATAATGGGAGAAGGACATGGCAATCCACTCCCACGGCAATCCCAAAAGAGTCAGCCATTGAAAACCCTATGAGGGTCATTATGAGTCAGATACCGACTCGACAGCACTTAACAACAACCATATAAGTCAATAAGAAAGTACTAATCAACCTAATAGAAAAATGAACAAAATATTTGAATAGGCATTTTATAGATGAGGAAACAGAAATGGAAAAAAAAAAAAAAAAAAAAAAAAAAAAAAAAAAAAAAAAAAAAAAAAAAAAAAAAAAAAAAAAAAAAAAAAAAAAAAAAAAAAAAAAAAAAAAAAAAAAAAAAAAAAAAAAAAAAAAAAAAAAAA